>PVJH01048905.1:0-10565 GCA_004026705.1 Nesogale talazaci
AGGTCTAATAGGGCCAAAGTAAGTGTAATGTAACATAGAGGAAGTTATGAAGCTCAAATGAACACTGACCACAAAAGAGGGACAGAGGATGGCAGAAGAAAATAGAAGAAGGAATGAGAAGGCAAAGAGCACTTGTAGAGGTCTAAACACAGGCATCTATGTATGTAAAAATAATTATCTATGAAAAGGTGGGAATAAATTCGGGAACACATAGTTATAGGCTTAGTACTAAGGCAGCAGCTGGACCTTGGGCCCCCACCCAGTCACTCCCTCAATGCAAGAACACTTTGTTCTATGAATCTGGCCACGATACTTACTCACTGGTCCAGTATGATCACTGAAGTCAAATAGGTGCATAAGCAAATGTGGTGAAGAAAATGGATGGCACCCAGATAGCAAAAGACATACAGTCTGGGGGCTCAAAGCCTGAAGATTAAAAAAAAAGCCAACTAGCCGAGAAGTCTCCAAGTCCACACAGAAGAAGCACACCAGCCAGTGTGGCCGAGAGGAGTCAAAAGGATCAGGTTTCAGGCATTGAAGAGGAAAAAAACCAATACTACTGTGTATGCACTTTCCTGAGATGATCACGGAGGACAAGTGGGGACAGGAGAATGAGTGGTGAAGATGGCTAATGGTACCTGGCTATGAAGACATAATGTCTGAGACCTCAAAGGCTTGAGGATGAGGAAACAGTGCAACAAGGCCTACCGTAGAAGAAACACACCAGCCTGTGCGACCATGAGGAGTGGAAAGAACCAGGTATCAAAAAACAAAAAAACCTATCATTAAGTGCCCACCCTCCTGTCATGATTGCTGAGGACAAAAGGGTGCAGAGACAGACAGAGCCAAGGAAATTGATGGTGCCCAGCCACCAAACGATAAAGTAGCTGGGATCTTAAAGGCTAGAAGGTAAACAAGTGGCCATCCAGCATAGAAACAGCAAATGCCACATAGAAGAAGCGCACCAATCTGTGATCACGAGGGGTCGAAGAGCAGACATCAAACATCAAAGAACAAGGATTAAATCCGTAAGAATGAGGGGGAGAGCAGGGTGGGGATCCAAAGCCCACTTGTGGGCAATTAGACACCCCCTTACAGGGGATTCATGGGGAAGAGATGGGTCAGTCAAGGGGCAGTGAGGTAGTAATGACGCATAAAACTTTCCTCAATTTCCCAAAGATCTCCTTCCCCCAAACACCATGGTCCCAACTCTGCCCTGCAGCTCCAGCTGGACTGGAGGAGGTGCACTGGCAGAGATAGGAGCTGGAAACATAGGGACCTCGTGGTGGATAAACCCCTCGGGGTCATTGGTGGGAGTGGAGTTGCCAGTGGAGGGAGGGTGGGGTGGAGAGAGGAAGCCAGCTATGGGGATCTGCAGACTGTCTCCTATCTGGAGGATGGACGTAGGGAGAAGTGGGCAGGGGGAGATATCGGGCAGTGTAAGATATGACAAAACAATAATGATTGCAGAGTAATGAGGACTGGGGGGGAGGGGGTCAGAGGGGAAAGAAAGGGGGCCTCATATCAAGGGCCCGAGTGGAAAGGCAGATGTTGGGAGGATGTTGACAAGGACAGGCAAGTGGGGGTGCTTGGCACAGTATATGTAACTATGTATTGAACTATGTATGATGAAAAGCGATGCATGAGTGCCCAATAAAATGATTAAATTTTTAAAAAAAGGTGATTTCTCATGCTTTGATGTGATCTCTAGGGTGAGTCTAGGATGTCATTTTTGGCAAACTGTACAGGTCCTTTGCAACCTTTTAAATGGAATGATTTGTCTTTTCTTTACTGAGGTGTTCCAAATTCTATACATTTTAGAGATTCGATTGGTACATTGTATCACAGACAGAGAAAACATTCCCCACTGTGAGTTCTCATATTTCTCTTTTGATGAAGTCTTGGATGTATATAGAGTCTAGTTTTTAGTAGGTTCCAGTGATTTATTGCATGTGTTTCCTTCATAATGTTTAATAGGTTATCTATTTTCTGTAATGGGGCCCTTAAATTTATCCCTATTTCCTTATTGATAGTATTTATAGGGTTAAGATTTACATTTACGTCATGAATCCACTCTGATTTTGCTTTGGACTTGAGATGAGGTACAAATCCTGTTTCATTCTTTTGCAGGTGAAGATCCAATTTTGTTAGTACCATTTATTAAAGAGAGACTCTCTTCCCTGGTTGTTTTGTTTTGTTTTCCTTGCCTTTTGCTGAAGGTGATCTATAGGTGAATGCATTTACTTCTGGGTCATTTATTTATCCTCTTCCATTGGCTTACGTGTCTGTCATTATTGCAGTACCAGGCTCTTTTAACTACTGTGACTGGGTAGTAGATTTTAAGGTTGAGAAATGAGAGGCTTCCTACTGTGTACTTCTTCTAAAGAAGATCTTTGTGCATCCGGGGAGGGTTTTCTCTTAATTCTCTTTCTCATAGAGATTTAGCAATTAATTATTTTTATTTCTTTAAAGAATGGAGTTAGGAGCTGGATAGCAATTGCACTGTGCTTATAGTCGGCATTATAGAGTATTAGCATGTACACAAAATTCAAGCATCCTACCCATGATTATGGAATTAGTACACCACTGGGGCTCCATAAATATTGTTGCAATTGTTTGGTGCCTTCAAAGGAGTTCTAACTCAGCATGACCCTGCGCACAAAAAAATGAACCACAACCTGGCCCTATTCATCCTCACATGTGTTATGTTTGAGCCCACTATCGTCACCACTTTGTCAATCCATCTTCCTCAGCTTTCCTGAGCATGACATTCTTATCCAGGGAGAAGTTTTTCCTGACAACACGTTCAAAGTATGAAGCCTCACTATCCTTGCTTCTAAGGATCACTCTGCCTGTACCTCTTCCAAGACACATTTGTTTGGCAGTTCCTGGTACTTTCAGTATTCTCTTCCAGCACCATGATTCAAATGCATTTGGTTCTTCCTTTGACTTCTTCATTCAATGTCCAACTTCAAATGCATACGAGGCAACTGAAAATACCATGGATTGACACCTTTGTTCTCAAAGTATCATCTGTAGCTTTCAGCACTCCATGGAGGCCATGAGCAGCTGATTTGCCCAAGGCAATGCCCTGTTTAATGTCTTAGCTCCCTCCCTCCTGCCTTAGTGTCCTATCACTATATTTTCCCTGCTTCTGCACCTGTTTCTGACCTCCTTGTAGCAATGCCAGGCATGTTTTGGAAGAATATGGCCAGAGTGGTCCTTAGAGGCAAGGATGGTGAGTCTTTGTCTTACCTACTGAAGGCGTGTTCTTAGGAGAGACTAGTCCCTGCAAAGGACATCATGCTTGGTAAGGAAGAGGGGCAGTGAAAGTTAGAAGGGCCATCATTGACACGGATTGACACAGTTGATACAAAAATGGAACAAGCATAGGAGGATTACGCAGGACTGAGCAGTGTTTGTCTTTGTGTATGGGGTTGCAATGGGTCAGAACTGAGTGGATGGTACCTAACAACAAGAACAAAAACATATCTCTATGAATTGTTAACATAGATGACTCTCCGATGAACTGCTTGAGTATGAGCAAAATTATTGACTATCTTCAAGTTTGACAAGATAGCTGCCTTTCCTGCCTTCAGTTGTGGCAAAAAACAGAAATGTACTGAAGGTAATTGTTCTAGTGAAAGTGCCAGCAAGCTGCCATTAAAACAGCAAATACTCAGGCACAGTTCTTAGAGTTGCTGAAATTCATAGGTATTGTTTGTAATATTTGTATCCGTTTTTAATCTTTATTTCAACTCCATGGTCCTATGAAGCAGGAATAACGGCATGGGGAGAATTTATGACACTGTCAAATCAGGCCCAAGGTGTAAACCAACCACTTTCTCTGTGGGAGAAAGATGAGACTGTTCACTGTGAAAAGACTTACAGCTCAGAAACCATGCATAGGGGCACTGAGTTGAAATCGAGTTACTGGCAGTGTTTTGATTTTTTTTTTTTTGCTAAGTTCACAATTCTTTATATTTGCAGAAAAAGAAGTGCCAAATCCAATCACATGATTTTAGCAACTGAGGAGGGAGGTACAGATTTCCAAAAGCAAATCAGAGAGTGACTATAAGGGCTAGGAGAGTCGTAAGATGATCGCTTGTTTGTATGATAAATTCTGTTCTTCATCTATAAAAAGGGCTCAGTGTGTTCCATCTGTGATACTGACAAGATTATAGTCAGTTTATAGTCAGTGTCCAGGCCAAAGTTTCTAGCTATGATAGGTTCATCTGGCTGAGAGACTTAAATATAGAAGTGTTAAAGGCACTCAGATATTCAATAAATAATGCAAAACATGATACTTTATGTTCTTGGAATATATAAAAAGTAACAGATCAGCATCATGTTGGAAGCATGTGACATGTGATTGAACACTTGTTAAAGCTTGGAACTTTAAGTTGAAATCTTACTAAATATACACACAGTTCTAGGACATTTAAGAGAATTTAAGTATTACTATTTAAATAATTTTGATTTAATTTATTAGATTTATGAGAATTACTTAAGTGGTTAAGATAGCTTGTCATAAAATTGAAAACACTTAGATGAAAATGGAGTATATTACATTTATAAAGGCATTTCAATGCTCAAAGGAGTTTAACTAAGTTTGAAAATAGATCTAAACCTGAATCAAAAGCTCCTTAAAACTGGATAAATTTAAAATTAAATGAGAATATCTATATATTTAGGGAGAAGGCTTTAAATTTTTAAAGTTAATAAACTATTAATTTTTGAACCAACTTAAGTCTCTGAAAATTTTTATCAGTGTGCATAATATGATCCCAAAGACATAAAACCCCTCTCCCATTGATCTAACCATTATATGAACGCATGGTATGATTATTGTGCCCAAGAAATTCTTATCAGAATTTTCCTTCCTTGCTCCAAGTCCTGTGAAGTTCTAGTTAGCTGTTCAAAACACATCTGGATTATCCACTTCTTGAGTAGAAGGGCTGTTTTTTATTTCATCTGTTCTCCCCCAGCAGCTGTCACGTTGCCTGGGAAGACAAATGTTAGATAAACATTTGTTCGAATTAAACATAATTTGCTTCATTTTTCAAGACCTATTTTAAAATGGCATATCCTGGGACAGTGATCCTGAAGAGGTTTTGTGTTCCTGGCACATTTTTGAGGAAAGCATGCTTCACAGGTTGAAAACTCAAAAGAACCTGAAACGTGCCCTCCACAATGGTGCTCCTGTGAGGGCCACGCCGAGCTGCATCTGGACCCCCCAGCACCAGGCAGCTGCTTGAGGAGAGCTCTGGGTTGCTCCGGGCATGCCTGTTAATAGACTCAGGAGGCAAGGTTCTGCCATGTTGTTTAACCAGAGACGTTTCTTAGGCACGGGCTTACGCTTACACGATTCCTCTGCCAAATAGCAAGCTTCATTCCTATAAGACATCTCCATCTGACAAGTCCTGGTGGCCCAGTGGGTTAAGCATGAGACCACTAGCCATAGTTTGAAATTATTGCCGCTGTGAGGGAGACCGGTGAAGCAGTCTGCTCCCTTAAAGATTTACAACTCTCTGGAGCAGTTGTTCTCTGTCCTAAATGGTGGCTGTGAGTTAGAAGCCACTTAACAGGCAGTGACTTTCTAAAAAGCACATTGACATAGATCATGATACGGTTTGACATTTATCACTGGAACATGTGCGGAATTCTTTAAAGTACTAGGATTTTAGACTCGGTGCCTCAAAATAATAGACCCAAAGCAATCGAAAGCACACCATCAAACACTATTTCTCATATGTAGTAAAACTTAAATTCTATATATTGAATAAAAGTAGGTAGCAGATCCATGAAATGTGTGCTAGCTGAGAACCACTAACTAATTATTTTGATTCAAAGGGCTAATCCTCAAGTGGATATTTATTCTGGGGCACTATAGAGAAGAGTGAGATTTTTACATACTATTAAAATAGACTAGCTTTAAAAAATATTCATTATACTTGTTTTCAATGTTGTGTGGTTCTAGAGATAAATGTCTTTCATAAATGTGCTGAATGCTCTCAATCAGTTTTCTTTTATAGCTTGCTTTCTCCATTGATCTCTTGACAAATCATTTTTCTTTAAAAAAAGACCTATGTGTAACAGCTCATAGATCCTTTAATATTGTAAGATGTCTGTATATGTAATTTATACTTGGATATTTGATTGAATATATGATATTAAGAGTAACACTTTCTCTAAGAATTTTGTAGGTTTTTCTCCATTGTCTTCTGATAGTAACAGTGATAGAAGAAATATAAGTCCAACATGATTTTTATTCCTTACATTTTCTCAGTTGAAGTTTCAGTCAGGACATCTGGAAGATTGTCTCTTGGCTCTCGAAGCTAAGAGAGTCTTGGCTTTACCACATCACTTCCTATTTTTGAGATTTCATGGAACGTTGTTTTCAGCTGTTGTAGAGCAAGTTTCGACTATGGTGACCGTAAGGTCAACAGAACCGAGCACTGCCTATTCCTGGACTATCTTCAACATGTCTTTGAACTCATGTTGCAGCCACTGGGTTCAGACACAGCTGGCCAGGATTGTCTTCTTTTTGACTTTAATAAGTATACTGGCCCTCTCCCGGAACTGCTCCTTCTCATTACATGGTCAAGATCAAAGAAAAAGTATCTCCTTTGTAGTGTCAAAGAGATGTTCTGGCTGGGCTTCTCCCAAGAGAGATTTGTTAATTCTTTTGGTAGTTCCGAGCTTATTTGATATTTCCCTCAAATTATAGTCCAAATATATTAACTATTTTTATCTTTCTTACTCATTGGAAATTTTTTTGCATACATACTAGGCTATTTAAATTAGAGTGTGGAATCGCCAGAAATTCAAGCTGGATTTAAAAAGGGGGTAGAAGAAGGGATATCATTGTTGATGTCAGATAAATGCTGGCTGAGAGCATTGGCATATTTCCTGTTGAACACTTTTGCAGCCTGTTTGCCCAAAGCAATACTGAGTCATTTGATTTCTGGACTATGCCTTCTCTGTTCATTGATTGTTGATCCAAGTAAAATGAAATCCTAGACTAACTTCAATATTTTCTAACTTTATCATAATGGTGCTTATTGGTTCAGTTTTCTTTATGTTAAATTGCAAACATGGACTGAGCCCTGGTGGCATAGTGCTTGTGTGCGGAACTGTGGCCCACACGGTTGGCAGTTCGAATCCAGCAGCAGTTCTCCAGGAGCAAGGCGGGGCCTCCTATTCCCACCAAGGGGCAGCGATGCCCACACAAAAAAATTGCAAACATATTGAAAGTTGTAGTCTTGATCTCCATCAACAAGTGTTTTAAGTACTCTTCATTTTCATCAAATAAACTTGTATCATATGCACATTACAGGTTGTTTATAAGTACTTCTTCATCCTGATGCTGCATTCTTATTCACATAGTCCAATCTCTTAAATTACTTATCCTAAATCAATTGAATAAGTATGATGGAAGAATTTAACCCTGACATCCTTCTTTCCTGATGTTTAAATCTTGCATTATACCTGTTCTCTGAACAACTTTCTCTTGGTCTTTATATAGGATCTACGTTATAGAATTGAAATTATTTATAATGTCATTCACATGTTTAAAATGTCCTTGCACAATCAATAAATACCTTTACAGGCTTAATAAAACACAGGTAGACATCTTTCGGGTAACATTGCTTTCAGCCACACTTATCTGACATCAGCAATGATAGCCCTTGTTCGACATGCTTTTTTGAATCCAGCTTGAGTTTCTGGCAGTTCTACGCTCTCCTATAAGGTCTCTGTGAGTTGGAATAGACTCAGTGGCAGGGAGTTGGACCTGCCAATGTATAACTACTATGGATTTTTAATTATCTTCAGCAAAATTTTACTTGTGTGTTATATTAATGATATTATTTAATAATTTCTGAATCTTATTTTGCTACCTTTTTTGGATTATGAACGGACATGGATCTCTTCCGTTCAACTGTTTAGCTGCCTTTCAAGTACTGCCTTGGTGATAGGACTGTTGCCAGAGAGTGCCTGAGACCGCATTTGAATAAGATACACTGTGACTTTACACATAGACCTTGCCAGATAACACCAAATCCAAATGACTGTCAGTAATATTAACATTTCACTACTTGTCTTTTTAAAATACATATTAGTTAACCACAGAGTTATATATAACACCTTGTATACAACAACTTGTATAATAATGCCTGGCCTGAGCCATGTTCATGATTGTTGGTATGTTTGAGTTATTGTTGTGGCTAATTAGCCAATCTTTCCTATTGAGAGTCTGTTTTTTTTCTTTTGCACTGATCTTTACCTCACCAGCTTGCAATCCTGTATCGATGGATTTTCCTGAGGTTCTGTATAAAATAAACCAGTGCAGTTCTCACCAGTCTACTAAGACTGGTTTTCTCATTCTGGAAATTTCTTGAAATGCCACCAACACCATAATTCATTTGCATATATATTTTCCCAAGTCTTCCCTTTTTACCATCCATCCTTACTGTGCATATGACATGATTGAGAGAGCATGCTTTCAGCTAGAGCCTCCTTAATGCATCAAAATAACACCTTTGCTTTTTAACATTTGAAAGAGGTTTTTCACAGTCTATTTCCCCAATGCACTATCATTTGATTTTTTTGCCTGCTGTTTCTATCTTTGCTGATTGTTCATTCAAGTAGAGTGAAATTATTGACAATTTCATTTTCCCCTCCTTTAGTCATTAGGTTGCTTATTGGTCTACTTGTAAGAATTTTTGTTCTTTTTACATTTTTTTTAGAATCCATGCTCAGTGCCTTACCCTTTCCTCTTCTTCACGAAGGGCTTCACACTGTCTTCATCTTCAGAAAGCAAGATTGCATGTAAAAGGATCACTTTTCATTATCACGCTGTTCGTCATCATGGTTACTTCAAAGAGTGCTAGAGACAGACATGCAGCTCTCTGGGTTCTTGAGGGTTTTGCCTAAAGAAAGACTGAAAAACGTAAGACCTGCCAGATACAGCTGGGTTTGTTGTGCGGGCTACAATGTGAGGGATACTTCCCTAGACTTGTACCATCTATAAGATGAGTGTCATTTTTCCAGGGACCTGATTTAAGTTCCTTCTCATTAATTCAATGCCAGCCTCAGTAAACAAAGCCATGGCCACTAGCAGACAAAAGGCACAAAAGAGAGAGGACTGACGGCTAGAAATAGCATTACCAACACATTAGGAAAAAAAATTAATTTCCTGTCTTCACCCCTTCTCTGGAAAGGACTAGGGTCATGTTTCATATCTTGATATTTCAAACAGACCAGGAGCATTTCCTACATTCTTTATACCAAACCTCACAAACTCCAAATTAATTAGATTTCATATGCCAGTTATGGG
This sequence comes from Nesogale talazaci, assembly GCA_004026705.1. Lineage (NCBI taxonomy): Eukaryota > Metazoa > Chordata > Mammalia > Afrosoricida > Tenrecidae > Nesogale > Nesogale talazaci. The sequence goes on from PVJH01048905.1 coordinate 9,341, forward strand.
ATAAGACTGTCTTCTTCAGTTAGAGGCATGCTTATTTAATGGAAATTCTCCAAACTCCATTGCTAATTAGCAAAGAAAGAAGCGAAGGAAAGTGTCTAGTGGTGTATACAGTGGACACAGTTATTACAACTTCTGAGCTATAATTTTGAGGGAATGAGTACCTGAGTGTGGGGCTCAATATCATGGTTTTGGGAAAAACTAAGATATAATCATTTACAAGGCAATGTTGTATATTCTACTTTGGTTGAGTAGCTGCTGAGTCTTAGAAGTTCATGATCAGTCATGATCAGTCATCATCAGTTCATGATAAGGGGTAACAATTGGAATTTCTCTGTCAAAGGGAAAGAAGACTGCAGAACATTATAGACACACACGAACCAACAGTCCAATGAGACCGGAAGAATTAGATGGTAACTGGCTTCCATTATCAACTGTTCTGAAAGGGATAACAGAAGATATTAAATAGAGGAGGAGAAAAATGAAGAACAGAATTCAAAATCATTAAAAACAAAACAGAAAACCATGCCTATTGGCCAGAACCCCCAAGACTCTGGCCCTTCCTCACCATTTAGGACTAGAACTGACTCACCCCCATGGCTCAGTTTTCAACCAATTAATAGATATGTCTGTAAGGAGAACAATGGACTACACACAGTTAACTGCACATTGGGCTGCTAATCCTAAGGTAAGCAGTTAGACCCCACCAGCTACTCTGTAGGAAAATGATAAGGCATTCTGGTCCCATAAAGCTGTACAGACTCTGAAACCTGAAGTAGTCATTCTACTCTGTCTAAGGAATCCTTTTATGTCAAAATGGACAAATACCAGTGGGTCTTGGTCTTGGTTTTTATAAAGGGAACAGTAACAACTAGTGAAATAGACACACTTTAGAATAATCAACCATTTGAGAGCAAAAGGGAAGCAATTTCTAATCATCAAAGTTCAAAATGTCTAGGAAAGAAGGAGAAATGGAAACAGGATACACAGGTAGGCTGTAGCGTAAGGGATGCTACATTGTAGGGACTGCAATAAATAATATGAAACAAATTGGATATGAATCGTTGGATGGAAAACAGATGGAGTCTATAAAATTTCACCCTTCATAATAAAAAGCTAAAATAGTAGCAAGAACAAATACACCATAGAGCAGGTTTTTAATTCCAAGACCAGAGGCTCAATCCTGAACACATTAGTTAGGCACTCGGTCATGTTACTTAACTTCTTT
>PVJH01048906.1:0-10664 GCA_004026705.1 Nesogale talazaci
GAAGAAGTGCACCAGAATCAGAGGCTTGGAAGGAAGGAAGGATAGGGTGGGTGGGGAGCCTGGTGCCACCTCTTCTGCTCATCCTCTCACTGTTGGGGATCCCTGGCCTTGGCCCACACCCTCTGGTTCCACTGTCTGCCCAAGTGAGCTCATCCACTGAACATCTTTTTACTTACTGAGTTCACCTGAACTTTCCCTCCTGCTGGAGCGTTGTCTCCTTCCATTACAGCCTCATCCTTCCATGCTTCGTACATCCAAGTGTGGACTAGAGCTATCTTTTAAAGTCTTGAGGAGGGATTTTGGCTTTCCTATGGCCTGAACTGTGTGAGAAAGACCAGACTTTCTACTTGCGTAAAGAGCTACGGCCCCAGAGACTCCCATGGGCGGTTCTATTCTGTTCAATGAGGTTAAAGTGAGTCAGAAAGGGCGGTGAGTTTTTATATCCTAAGCCAGACTCCTGTTTTTGGGCTTCCTCTTCCCTACATAGGGAATGCGGCCCCTTCTTCTAAGTGCCTCAACCACCAGGTCTTTTTCTCCCCACACCTCCGAGCCAGGGCTCCAGGCCAGGATTTCCTCCAGATCTCCAGCCCTGCCACTTTGATCCACTAAGAACAGATGTTCTCTCTCTCTCTCTCTCTCTCTCTCTCTCTCTCTCTCTCTCTCACCCTTGTGAGAGCCTCTTATCTTCCAGCGGAGGGCCCAGCTGATCTGGTGAGTCAGGACATTGGAGCTGTGATCGGTCCTGTCGGCCACAGCAGGCTGTGTGAAAGGCTGTGTGAGCCCCGCTGTAGGGCCATCTACTCAGGCTCTCCCATTCGAGCCTTTGGAGAGGTGAAAGCTGACCTGCCAGCTCCTGGAGCAGCCTTTCTGGCCCCGAGGGTGTGATGGGGGAAGAGAAGAGCGACATGATTTTTGTTTCCTCCCCCTTCCGGCTTGCCCAAATCCTCACAACAACCCTAATCCTTCCTCCCTAATGGAGCCCAAGCCGGCTCAGGCTCTAAGGGTCTGCCTGTTAATCCCTGCCCTGGAAGCACAGGGTGCTTTTTACTCTCTTGGCATCAGAGAGCACAATCCAGGGCCCCAGACAGCGGTGATGGTCACAGCATCTTCTGGCCACGCTCCAGTGATGAAATGAGAATTCAGAGAGAGCCTCACATGGTGGGAGTCCCACTCAGTTCAAATCACTGTTTCAGACCACAGAGGCAGGAAGACCTTACAAGAACAATTTCTTAGGGTTCTGCCAGCAAACACAGAGGGGGTGAGGTGGGGGGAGTGGGGGCTCAGGGCTTGGGAGGTGCAGGATAAGCTAGCTCTGCTCCCTTCCTCCGTCAAAGGTGGTGTGGGTTGGCAGTTCCGCAGCAAGGTGGGTGCAAACCCTGACACCAACGGGTGCCATCACGTGACCTTAGCCTAGGCCCTTAACTTCTTGAGACCCCTATTTCCCCATCTACAAAATGGGGGTGATAGTAGGAGTTTCCTCTTTGTAGGTTTTTTTCCCCAGCACATGTCTAAAGCAGTCTGTTATTAGGGTCTGGTGGACCCTTCTCTCCACACTTGTCCTCGCTCTCCCTGAAGGTCACTTGACTGACTCAGCTTCTGCCCCTTTCTCCCCTGAGCTGTGGTTTTCTTGTGGGTTTTGCAAGAACGTTTCATGTAGACATAGGTGAGGCAGGTGGAATCAAGAGCGGTGTCAGCAAACAGGGACAGAGGGACAGGAAAAGCGAGATTAAGATAGGAGACGAAGAAAGGAATTGACAGCGAGAAGGCCCCAAGAAGAGATGAGAGGGAGAGAAAAGTCACAGACTAAGGACAGGACAGCGAAAGAACGACAAAAAGAGTGTGCGTTTTATAGACGCAGATAGCCCCCTGGATGTCCGACAGGCATCCAAAGACACAAAGAGGACGACGGAATGGACGTGAGGATTAGATGAAGGGAGGAAAAGGGGATTTAGGAGAGTGACAGGGAGTCAGGGCAGGGACACCAGTTCTGCTCTGCACCCCCATAACCCGGGGGGGGGGTGGGTCTCCGTCCTGACGGCTGCCTCTCGTCCCCTCCCTGGAATCCTGAAATCCTCCCTGGCTCAGAGTGCCTCAGCATCTGTCACCCACTTGCCCGAATAGGCAGGAGCAGGTAGGTGAGTCTGGCCACCGGGAGGCCTCAGGGGACGGCCTCGGAGCAACAGTGCCCAGGGCTGTCCAGAAGACAGTGGCCGGCAGGGGTGGGCCATAAGGTTCGAGGTGGCAAACCTCTCAAGCCTCTCCCCAGCCCCTTGTGCCTTCGCCCTGCACCTGCCCCAGGCTGTCACTCTGCCTTCTCTCCGCAGCCCGCCAGCCATGGCCCGGCCCCGGCGCGCTCCGCACCCGCTGCTGCTGCTGCTGCTGCTGCTGAGCGCGGCGTGGCTGTGGCCGGCGGCGCGGGCGCACGCGGCGGGCTCGGTGCGCGTGGCCGGCGGCCTCACGCTCGGCGGCCTCTTCCCGGTGCACGCGCGCGGCGCGGCGGGCCGGGCGTGCGGGCCGCTGAAGAAGGAGCAGGGCGTGCACCGGCTGGAGGCCATGCTGTACGCGCTGGACCGCGTCAACGCCGACCCCGCGCTGCTGCCCGGCGTGCGCCTGGGCGCGCGGCTGCTCGACACCTGCTCGCGGGACACGTACGCGCTGGAGCAGGCGCTCAGCTTCGTGCAGGCGCTGATCCGCGGCCGCGGCGACGGCGAGCAGGCGGGCGTGCGCTGCCCCGGGGGCGCCCCTCCGCTGCGCGCCGCGCCCCCCGAGCGAGTGGTGGCCGTCGTGGGCGCCTCGGCCAGCTCGGTCTCCATCATGGTCGCCAACGTGCTGCGCCTGTTTGCGGTGAGCGCCGCCGGGGAGCCTTCGGTCTGGGCACCTCTGGCCCGCAGGATGCCCGCCCGATGGCTTTGCCCCTTCACTTCCTTCCGGAAAAGGGTCTCTGCTACTTTTCTTTTTCCTTCTTTTTTTTCAATGATTTTATTGGGGGCTCTTACAGCTCTTATAACATTCGATACATCATTTATATCAAGCATATTTGTACGCATGTTGCCATCTTCATTTCCAAATATTTTCCACTTGAGCCCTTGGTATAAGCTCCTCTTTCCCTCTCCTTTTTTTCTTTTGTTTTTTGTTTTTTTTGGGGCAGCACTGCTCTCTGGTGGTGGGAGTAGGCGGCCCAGCCCCACTGCTGGAATTGACCCTCCATCCCAGTGGGCCCCAGTGCACAACCACTACGCCACCGGGGCTCAGCCCCCTTTCCTTTTTTTTTTTTTTTTTGATGAATCATTTGATTGGGGGCTCAGACAATTCCCATCACGATCCATACATACATCAATTGTATGCAGGCCACATTTGCACACTTGTTGCCATCATCACTCTCAAAACATCCTCCCTCCACTTAGGTCCCCAGTACCAGCTCCCCATATTTCCCTTCCCTCCTCCCTCCCCCATGAACTCCTTTTTTTAATTAAAAAAATTTTTTTTAGTCATCACTGCCCTCTGGCGGTGGGAGTAGGAGGCCCAGCCTTTGCTCCGTGGAGCTGGAATTGAACCTCCAACCCAGTGGGCCACACATCCGCGCACAACCACTATGCCACCGGGGCTCAGCCTCCCCCATGAACTCTTAATAATTTACAAATTCTTATTACTTTCTAATCATTCGGATTCTCACAGAGCCAGCGCAGTTTGGCAGGGCACAGGTATGAATCAGAGCCCGCCACTCACCTCTCAGACTCCCTGCTCTGCCCTGGCCTCCCCCTGGGCAACCCCTGGCACAGGCAGTCCCTTGTGTGAGTTAAGAAAATGTGTCCTAGGGCGGAGTGGGTTGGTTACCTATTGACCTGCTGGCTGCAAGGTCAGCAGTTTGAAACCACCAGCAGATCCGCTCTGGAGAAAGAGGTGCCTTCCTCTAGTTTGAGCCAAGGGCACTTACCAGTAGCAGCAGCAGCAGCGACAGAGTGACAGTTTCCGAACCCCACAGGAGTTTGAATGTGGCAGTGAGTTTGAGTTTGGGGTTCCCGGGAGCAGATGTCAATCTTGCACCACTGTCCCCGCGGCTCTTGCCCCTGGGGCATGTGCAGGACTCTGGGCGGGAAGAATTTGAGTTTTCCCTGGACCTCAGCCTCTCCTTCGCATGGTGCCACCTAGATGGGCCTCTTGGCTGCACTGGGCGGTGGACTCACTTGCTCGATTTCACCCTCTTGGCTGCTCATAATTTACAGTAAATTCCATTTCACTATGTTTAACTTTAAGCCATCGCCCAGGGCCCGCTAAAGAGGTGAGAGTGCCATAGATATTTGCTTCTGTTATGCTTATGTCCAGAGTCTTGCCCCCGCCAGAACCCCCTTGACCATCTGTGGTGCCCTTTCTTCCTGCAGCAGCCTGTGAGCTGGTGGGGTGGGGCAATGACCTTGATCCAGGTCACAGGGATCAAGGATGAGGAGGGCTTGGGGCTTTTCTGTAGCGTCCTCCACTGGGGGATTGTGGGAGTGTAGTTTCTATTGGGGTTCCTGGAGGGGCTCTCTCCTTCCATCTCTTTGCGGAGGGTGGAAGACTCAGCTTCCATCGGACTAAGAGAGGGCACATCTGTTCATGGACATTTCCCCCCAGAATGAAAATCCTCTGCTGTTCCCACACCAGGCATTCTGAGTAGGTCTGATTTCTGGGTCCTCCGTCTGCAGACATGGAATCTCCCCTCCCCACCCCACCCCCAGACACACACACGGTGTTCTCTGATGGCACCATTGTCATACAGAGAGGCTGTAGTCCTCCCGTGTATGTGACTCTGTATATCTCTTTCTCTCTGTGTGTATGTGTGTAAGGGGTGTGTGTCTCTGGCTATCTGTAGGTACTGTGTGTGTATGTGTGTAAGGGGTGTGTGTCTCTGGCTATCTGTAGGCACCGTCTGTCTATCTCTTCAGTCCTACTTGAAGAGCCTGGTTTCTGTTGTCTGCCTGTCTCTTCCCCTTTGAGCCTCATGCAGGGATCTCAAGCCAAGGGTCTCCAAGGTTCAGTGGGGAGTGTTAAGGGAGTCAAGCAGGACAGGGTCCTGTGAGCCCAAGCCCCACGACAGTTTGGCTCAGTCCCGATCAGGATCCCAGACCAGCTCAGGTTTTCACTGTAAAACTCTCTATTTGTAGCCTTCAGCTACTAATTCAAAAATTAAAAATATAACGTCGCGCCAAAACACAGCCATGAGCCAGATGTGGCTTCCTGGGGGCCATTTTACAATTTCTGTTCTAGAAGGAACCGTGGGGGTCTTGAGTATTTTCTCAGCCTTGCCACAGTGATCATGGGCATTTTCATTGATTTGCCCTTGTGTCAGTTCCATCATCTGTGAAGTGGAAGTTAAGCCAGTATAAGAAAGCTGCTGTTTAATTAATGCATCCTGGAGTGAGTTCTGGGTGGAACCCTCTCGCTGCCATCTAGTCAATGCCTCAGTGCTGATTCCTAGTGACTGCACAGACCATGGCAGAACTACACCACCGAGTCTCTGAAATTTTGACACTTTAACTCTTTATGGGAGTAGAAAGCCCGGAGAGCCTTGCTCAAGCCTGGGAGTAGCTGGTGCTTCCAAACTGCAGAGTTTGTGAGTGTGGCCCCACATGTGACTGCTATGCCACCAGGACTCCTTGGAGGGGAACTGTACCATCCACTAATGAAGCCACGTCCAAGGGACCCTTCTCACTCCTTCCTCTGGTGTCCCCATTCTTTATCTTTTTTGTTTGTCTCTCTTTGACTCTTTCTCCATGGCGTCTCCCTGCCTCTTCTTCCCTCCCACCCTCACCCACTGTCACTATCCCTCTCCCCTTTCCCATGCTGCTACCACCGTTTGTCTCGCTTCAAATGCTCCTATTTCCTCTAGAGGAGCCCAGTTCCTCCCCAGAACCTTTTTTTTTCTTTTTTTTTTGGGGGGGGGGGGCATCACTACCCTCAGGTGGTGGAAGTAGGAGGCCAGCCTATGCTCCTGGGAGCTGGAATCGAACCTCCATCCCAGTGGGCCGCAGTCCCACGAACAACCACTACGCCACCGGGGCTCAGCCCGCCCTCCCAGAACCTTTTACCTCTGACCTCGACTCAGTTCCCATTGGATCTCTCTTGCTCTTTGTTTCGTGCGACTTCATCTTTCTTGGACACGGTTCTGAGTCACCCCTCCTCTCTCGACCAGCCACTTCTTCATTCTGCTGTTGCCATTCTCCACTGCCCTTAGAGACCGGCTCCTCACCCCACTCCTGGATCAGTCCATCATCTCTGCTACTAACCATGCTGATCCACATCGGTAAACCCAGGTTCAAACAAGCCTCTCCGTGGGGCCAGCTCCTGCCTTGAATCAGACACTTCCCTCCAGATGCTCCGGCTCCTCCCACGGCTGCCGCCTGGACGAATCACCCCTTTGTGTCATTCGGCTTTCTTCTGGAGCTGACAAGAGGGCAGCAGATGGATTGACTACAAATTGGATTCCAGCTCATTCTTCCCCCGTGGCCAAGAGTTGGTGTTTGGGACACAAGCTGTGCAATGGTCTCTGGTGACCTGCCTCTTTCCCCTCGCTCCTTACATCTCCGCATTCTGACCTTTCCACCTGGTTTCCGACCTCTACCCCTTATCTTCCTTGTCTCCAGCCATGTCCAGGCTCCTCTTCGTTCTCCCTCTGTGGGGTCAGTACTGGCCCTTTATCCACAGCACGGGTATTCTTCCCTCCCTCCAGATACCCCAGATCAGCTATGCCTCCACAGCCCCAGAGCTCAGCGATTCCACACGCTATGACTTCTTCTCCCGAGTGGTGCCACCAGACTCCTACCAGGCCCAGGCCATGGTGGACATTGTGCGAGCACTGGGATGGAACTACGTGTCCACACTGGCCTCTGAGGGCAACTATGGCGAGAGTGGGGTGGAGGCCTTTGTGCAGATCTCCCGCGAGGCTGGTGAGTTGTTGGATGGGGGTGGGGGTGGGGGAGAGCTGTCTGAGGCACCGAGGAGTCTGCAGGGGTGTGTGGTACAGACTATTGGCTGGGGCAGGAGGTTATAGGGTACGGACACAGAGTCCATGGCAGGCCTCAGGGATGTCAGCCTGGATTGTCCTCTGTGAGTGGTCCAGGGCTCGGCAGGCAGACAGAGCTATGTGTAGAAGAGAGGGTTTAATGGACTCTTGTGGCTTAGCAAGTGGAACCTAGGATAGATTCTACCCGTCTTGGACCTGTGCCAGAGCCCGAGATAATGTTAATGAGAAGCCCAGAAGTCATCCGAGTGGTGGCCTGGTGGGTGTACGGACCAAGGCCTAACTCAAGCACCCTGACACTCAGGGGGCGTCTGTATTGCACAATCCATCAAGATCCCCAGGGAACCAAAGCCTGGAGAATTCAACAAGGTGATCAAGCGACTTATGGAGACACCCAATGCCCGGGGCATCATCATCTTTGCCAATGAGGATGACATCAGGTGGGGCAGCCATGTGTTCATTCTTTGGTCTCTGAAGTCTCTCCCAGCGTGCCCTGCGTCTCCCTCTTATATACCCACCAGATAGGCACCTACCACTCTCTCCACATTACTTTATCCTACCCTCTCAAGCCCCCTTGCTGCCAATCATTGTGTCTAGTCCCCCACAATGGGATAGAGCTGCCTCAACTAAAGCAGGAAAATGTGCACAAATACTTGCCTGGTCATATAACCCAGGTTGGGGTTGAATGGACACGGACCAATTCTATATGCAGAGAATACGCTGTTTGGACTGAGCCCAGGGAACTACGGAGGATATCAATTGAGGGAATCGTGGATACTGAGCCTGGGCAGGATGGTGGGTGTCAGCAGAGAGGGTGGTCGAGATGTAGCCTGGTAATACAGATGGTGCCCAAGCGGAGGACCTGCTGCCATTTGGGAGGCACTGAAAGCAGAGTGTCCGGGGGAGGGGGACTTCTGAATGTCCTCTGCATTCTCCAAGGAGTTCCTTCAAAGGCCAGCAGGAAGCATCATAGGATGGACGAAGCAAGTGGCCTGGCTTTGGGTCAGAACCAGGGTTAGTGATTTATTGAGAAGTCCCCTAAATGTGCTACAGCCCACTGTTGTTCTTAAAGAGGCTTCTCTGGGTGTTGTAGAGAGGGACCGGGGGCTGGAGAAGAATGGGAAATAGCTAGGGATCATTCGGAGAGGGGTTGGGCCCTCGCTCACTCCTCAGCTCTGTGTTACCAGGAGGGTCCTGGAGGCGGCACGCCAGGCCAACCTGACAGGCCATTTCCTGTGGGTCGGCTCCGACAGCTGGGGATCCAAGACTGCACCCATCCTGAACCTAGAAGACGTGGCTGTGGGGGCCATCACCATCCTGCCCAAAAGGGCATCTATTGACGGTGAGTGGCTGGGCTCACTCCCACCTTATTTATCCTTTACCCTCCTGCCTTCCAGGGGCTCTCATTTCCAGCCTATATGACAAGGCGCCCCAGAGGGGCAGTGAGCTACAGGTAGAAGAGGAGGCTGTCCACGGGCACAAAGGGTTAAAATCCCAGAGACCCAAAGGGGCATTTCGGATCGGATCTCCATCCCAGAGAGTCACCATGAGTGAGAATCAACTCAATGGCAGTGAGTGTCATTGGTGCAGTGTTAGAATTCTCCCCTTCCATGTGGAAGGACCAGGTTATCCCCAGCCAGGACACCTCCTGCACAGTCTGTCAGAGGAGGCGCGGATGCTACTTTGAAGTTGAAGAGATTTCAGCAGAGCCTCCAGAGGAAGGTGGACTAGGAATAAGGGCCTAGCCGTCTACTTCTGAAAATCAGCCCAGGGAAACCTTACTGAGCGCAAAGATTTTATCTGATAAGATCTTATCTAACTGATCATGGGAAGGACCCAGATCCAGGCAGCCCTCTGTTCTTCATGCATGGATTTGCCATTAGCGGAGGCCTCCTTAACAGCAGCTTAACACACTAGTACTGTAATCCACAAACCTCCTAGGATTTCCAGATTTTCTGAGTCTGAGCTTCTGGGAGTGTATTTCTTGAAGCTGTATTTCAAGGATGTGCTGTGAGAGGAAAAGCCTTGCACAGAGTGAGGAAATATTTTTCTGTATGGTGGTTCTCATTTATTAGGGAACAGAGTGAAGAGAAATGAAAGATCTGGAAGATAGCATCATGTTAAGGATTATGATCAAACTTGCCCTGCCTCCCTAACCTCTCCCCATCCCATTTGGGAAGGGACACAGTTGGGGGGAGGGGGTGGAGTGAAGAGGGGGAGGGGACAAGACCACCTCCACCCCCCCTCCTCCCTGGCTGATGGCTCTCTCAGGGTTTGACCAATACTTCACGACCCGGTCTCTGGAGAACAACCGTCGCAACATCTGGTTCGCTGAGTTCTGGGAAGAAAACTTTAACTGCAAACTGACCAGCTCAGGTTCCCAGGCAGATGATTCCCCCCGTAAGTGCACAGGTGAGTGCTGCCCAGAATGGTAAGGGTGGCGGAAGCTGTAGGGGTGAGCTCGGACACCTGGGTGCTGGGCATACCTCCTGGCTCCTGGTCTCAGGGGTGGCGCGTCCCTAGGACAGGCGAAGAACGAATTGGCCGGGACTCCACCTACGAGCAGGAGGGGAAGGTGCAGTTTGTGATTGACGCTGTGTACGCCATTGCCCACGGCCTCCACAGCATGCACCAGGCACTCTGCCCTGGGCATACGGGCCTGTGCCCAGCTATGGAGCCCACTGATGGGCGGACGTTGCTGCAGTATATTCGAGCCGTCCGCTTCAACGGTGAGTGGATGCTTGCATTCCTATGGGTGAGGGGAAGGCCCCTGGGTCAGATTTCTATTTGGGACTTGAGAGGACTCAAGATGGAAGGGACAGGAGAGGCAGAATGACATGACAGGTACCTGAGGCTGAGGGCTGAAGGACTGAACCAAGCTGTGGTGCCCACTTACATGCTTTTTAATGCGGCTCGAGCTGTTTATGTACACTGGGCATGTCTACATGTACAGGCTCTCCCCTCAAAACACACACACACACACACACACACACACACACACTCACTGTCATCAAGTCCCTGCTGGCTCATAGTGACCCCAGAGGACAGGGAAGAACTGCCCCTGTGGGTTTCCAAGAGTGTATCTTATTCTATATTTGAAATCCGGGGTAGGTAAATCTTTAGAGACAGCAAGTGCATCAAGAGTTTGCTAGGGGCGTGGCAGGAGAGATTGAGGAACGAACAATAATGAGTATACAGAAGAAAAAAATATCCAAGCTTTCTTAATATCACCCTGCAATAGCATCACAGGGGTAAAATAAACTTTTAAAGGAAATCAAACTGCTTTTAAACTGGTACCAGTTCCTGCTATCCTGCAGACCTTGGCGGAGGGCAGAGTTCCACCTCTGGCCTGGCCGTCAGGCTCCTGGAGGCTGGTTGGCCCACATGACCTCTCTAGGAGGTCGCCGCGATGGGCAGGGGCCCTGCTGAGGATGACAGGCTCTCCCCTAGGCAGTGCGGGCACCCCCGTGATGTTCAACGAGAATGGCGATGCGCCTGGGCGCTACGACATCTTCCAATACCAGGCGGCCAATGGCAGTGCGGACAGCGGCGGGTACCAGGCTGTGGGCCAATGGGCAGAGGTCCTCAGACTGGATGTGAGTCACCCAGAGCACCTCTTCAAGAGGTGGCACCCCCCATGCCCCCCCCCCCCCCCCCCCCCCCCCCC
>PVJH01048907.1:0-10569 GCA_004026705.1 Nesogale talazaci
ATTATCCATTGATGTGATGGTCCCACCCCACAGGATGGTGAAATATTTGGAGAAAGAAATGCTTCCTGACATCATCACTACCTTCTCAGTTGGAAGGTAGATACTAATGCCTTTCTGGCAACTGCATTTGGAAGGATCAGTGAGTGCTTGTTGAGCACTCTCTAGTCTGAGGATGAAAAGCATCTTATGAGTCCAGAAGAGTCTAATTGATGTTTGTTCCTTGGCAAGTTTCACCAGAAGACCTTTCTTGGTATAGATGAATTCTCCTCTCTTGGAGAGACACACAGAATGGAAACTTCTCAAGTGTGGTCTTCTACCAACACTTTTTTCCCACCAATCATTTTCAACCAGACTGCTTCCCACCCAGTAGTAATTATCCCTGTTAGGGGAGAATTTTTGCTTCAGGTGGCGGGATCCTTAGGCAGAGTCTATTGACAGCCAAAACAACCATTTAATTTCACTTCTGTGGTAGGAATTTATATACATATGTCAACAAATAAATAAGCTCCAGCTTTCGAAGGGCTGAATGACTTACTTCTCAACCTGGTTTTTAAATGGTGTTGAAATGGCTTTATTTTTCTGGTGCATTGGGAATCAATCAGTGATCCGACCTGTGGGTGCTGAGCCATGCATTTGGTGACTTATTTCCAGAGACCATCGTCCCAATGAGGAATCATGGTTACTCTTTAAGCCCCAAGATAGATACTATTCCCCTTTTTGAGATGGCAATAAGTTATTAATAATAGATTTATGGCCCCATCTGATCAAAAGCCTATACACTCAGGATTCCAGAAGAAAAGGCAGCAAGCACTATGTACACCTGAACACTAAGGTGACAGATGGTAACTAATCTATAATTGGGGGGAAATGGTCTCCTCTGTGGTTGAATCTGTGGCTCCTTTCTGCATTCAATAACCTAACAGTCTTCCCTTCTGATTCTGGCTTCCCTATTCTTATGATTTAGACTTGAAAGAGATTTCAAGCTCAAGCCAAGCACGTCCTCTACTGAGCCAGTGTTGCATTCTAAATCCACTGATTAAAAAAAAAATCGGGGACATTACCTATCATCACATCTCTCCAGAGTTCTTTGATGGTGTCAAAAACTAGAGAAGCAGAATCGCTTTCTCACCATCTCACAATTCTTTCTTAGCGTATTAGATTAGTTTCACCAACCAAGCCTTAGGTTGGTCCTAAAGGTGGCCATTTCTAAAGAGATCATCCTTCAGGAAATCTCTCTACAAAATGTAAGTCTCTGCCTCTATAGTCTGTCAGTTCTCTGTCTCAAAAAAAAAAAGTGCGAGGCCACCAGGAAAGGATTGTTTCTTTTTGGTAGTGACCATCTGATTGAAATGGCCACCAAACTCTATTGCCCGACTCTCAGCCACACCAATCAGAAGTTCAATATGGAAATCTTTCTTTTTTCTTTTTAAATCATTTTATCGAGAGCTCTTACAATGCTTATTATAATCCATACATCAGTTGTATCAGGCATATTTGTACATATGCTGCTATCATTCTTTTCTAGACAATTACTTTCTATTGAGTCCTTGACGTCAGCTCCTCTCCCCACCCACCACCTTCATGACCTCTTGATATATTATAAGTTTTATATCTATGTCTCCCACAGACCACTGTCTCCCTTCCCCCATGGTTTCCATTGCTCTTTCCCCTGGATGGGTGTGTATGGTTGTGTGTTGATCAGTTTCTCCTTCTCCCTCTCCTCCTCAACTTCACCCTTCCCATCTGGTATCTCTCATCCCATTCATGCTCCTGGGTTGTGTGTGTCCCGAGCTTTTATTTCTTAGCATGGCTGTATATGTGCTCTGGTCTAGTCTGAAGGTCACTGGGGTCATAGTGGGGTGGTGGGGTGAGGAAGCTTCCAGGAACCAGAGGACTATTGTGTGTTTCATCAGTGCTTTACTGCAAACTTGTTGACTCTTCCTTTCCCTGTGACCCCTCTCTGGGGAATGTTCCATTGTTTAAAGATGGACTTTGGGTCTCTGCTTGGATCCCCCTCATTCTTAATTATATGATTTTGTTTGTTTGATTGCTAAGGGTCTTCTGATGCTTGTTACCTGGTCCCGATGACACGCCGTGCTCACATATGGGCTGGTGTGTTTCTTCCATGTGGGCTTATTGTTTCTCTAATAGATGGTCACTTGTTTCATTTCAAGCCTTTAAGATCCCAGATGCTATATCTTTTAATAGCCAGACACCATCTGCCTTCTTCACCATATTTGCTTATACATCCATTTTGTCTTCAGAGATTATGTTGGGAGGGTGAGCATCTCAGATTGCCAATTTGTTAGAACAACGTGTTCTTGTATTGAAGGAGGGTATGAGCAGAGGCTCAAAGTCCATCTATTATCTCAGTCTATTGCCATATAAATGTATGTACATAGGCCAATACTTCTATCTTATGAATTAATATAATTGCATACTGACATCCCTATGCTCATGCCTCTATTCATAGTTTTGATTCCTAAATCATTCCTCTGTTTCTTTTTGCCCCACCCTTTTTCTTGCCTACTTCTGCCTCAGAGTGCTTCCTCTCAGCTAGACTGCTGTTGCACAGTATTCCCAGGATCCACCTCATTTTGGGTTTTTAATCCCCAGTGGTTCTCCTGTCCTTGGTGCTATCTGCCTACTGCACCATTCCCCCACCCCTTTCTCCCCCAAGTCCGTTGATCCCGTTCTCCTTGAGCTTGCTTCCCATTGCCTGTCTTGTGTAAGTAAGCATACCAACAATAGCATAGTCCAAACAAATAGAAAACAGACAGTTGACCAAAAAAAGTGATAAACAAGGAGGAAAAGTAACCCAGAAACAAACAGAGAAACAAACAGAAACAGAAACAAACAAGATAAACACAAAACAAAACAATGATAGCAACAACAGCAACAAATGCATACTTTCAGGTCTGTCCACTGAGCTTTATGACTCTCTCCCCACTGGTCCTGGAGGAATTCTGACAACTGTCCCTCCTACTTGGGGCACGGGGGTTCTTTCAAGGTCTAGTGGCTCGGTTTTGCTCTGTTACTGATCTGTTGTGCTCCTTTCTGGGTTTGCCCCACTGCAGGAGATTCAGAACGCACTTGCTCCCTGCTGTGTGCCCCCAGTACTGTCCTCTGTCATAGTATGCTCCAGCCAGGGAACAACATGTCGTGAGCTATTGCTGGCCCTAGTCATCTCTGTGTCTTAGCAGTTCCATGCTGTGACATCATCCTCCAGGCTTGGTGTGCCAATATGGGGTCTGGATCAACCATTCCTTTCTCTTTTTCCTTCTTGGTTTGCTTCCATGTGGACATGACACGCTGACCCCTCACCCAACAACCTTAATTTCCATCAATAGATGAGCAGATTAGTAAACTCTGGCCCATAGACACAAAGGAGTGCTATGCATCCCTTTGGAAGGGATGGAAGAAATGGAAGGAATTGGAGGAAATTATGCTAAGCAAAGTCAGTCAATCACAAAAGGCCAAATACAGCCTGAATCTTCTGAGGTAAGTAGAACCAGCACAGTAGGTTTAGAAGAAAATCCACTAATCTCACAATGTACAGATTGAGGTACAGGCAGTCAGGTGGAGGTCAGACCAAACCCATGCTAATTCAACATAAATTAGGGGGAAGGGGGGAAAAAGGAGAGAGGGAAAGGGGCAGAATGAAAGTGAAAAGATGGCACGAGGGAAGTAGGGTACTAACCCACCCAACAGGACAGTATTGGTTATGTCTCCACAGAATCAGGAGTACACATACCCGAACAAGGTGCACCGAATCACAATGGCAACAGAACCACAAGGAATACATGAAAAGATTGGGCTACAGGGCTAGGCCCAACCCAAACCAAACCAACCCCTTCCCTAGAAGTATGTGTGACAGAGAACAAGACTAAGCCTTTGGGAAATCTTTCTTTTTAACAGTTTCATTAGCATAAAACCCACCAGCTGTACAATTCAGTAGTTTAATGGTCTCAAGAAGAGTTGTACATCAAGACTTAAATTTCTGATGTTTCTGGTATGAAGCTGGTTGGGAACAAGCATGCAAAGTAAAAATAACTAGGTCCTTGAAGTCATGGTCTCTGAACTAGTACCTGCTCTCTGAATGCATAAACTTGTTTCTTTGTAATAGTGCAATTGGCATTTTTGTGTCTGTGAGCATCACTGGAGTTTGGCATTTTGTTTTGATGGGGGGGGGGAGTATATATTTGGGAACTGTTGAAAGCTAATAACCACTAGAGACCCTTGGCAAAATAAAAAAAAAAAAATTGGTTTAAAAGAAAACCTCTGAGTTGTGGCTTGGACTCCAGAGAGACATTCTCTCTTCGGTTGAGAATGCAGAACAGGCTGTAGAAAGTGACTCTACTTCAGCCGGGGATGTGGTTGGCTTGAGTCTGTCATCTCCTTCCTCCAAGGAAAAGCACAATTGTTTCCAATCAGGTAGGGTGGGTGATTTGTAGAAGGGTTTCTGGTGGCATTATAGGTGTCGGGCTACTAAGCATAAGGTAGGTGGTTCAAACCCATCAACTGAGTCACAGAAGAAAGATGAGGCTGTCTGTTCTCATGGAATCGACTTGATGGCAGTGGTTTGGTGTGAGGTTTGCTGCTCTGTGAGGTTCGTGTTGTTTTGCTTGCTGCACGATAATTCATAATGATGGTCAATAGGGCATCAGTTCACCAGATACACTAAAAACAAGCAAGACGAAACAAAAGCACTGAGGACTTTCCATAAACAGTTGGGTAAAGACATCAACACACAATGTGATTTTCCTGGTGTTTGCATCCCTTTAAACCAGGGCCTGAATCTTGAACTACCACTCGGCTCAAAACAGAGTGGTATCCTGAACCAGAGGTGATGTGGGGAATGGTGCTCACTCAGTCCATCACAAAAAGACAAGGTTGTACAATATGATTAGTATGAACCCTCGGGATGAGGGAAATATCCTGAGAGTACGTGTACTTGTCGTCACCAGGGGGGTGAGAGGGGGTGGGTGAGGGGGCTCCATGCCTGGAGGACACTGAACCAACCCTCTTCATGGTGGGGGAGAGGTGCAGGGTCTTTGAGGGCTGATGGCTGACTAGCACAAGGAACAGAATGAATGTCGCCGGGAAAACTGCTGAAATGGTTGCTATTTTGTTACCGACATCTTTTCCACAATAAAAAAGGAAAGAATAAAGCCACATCTAGCCCTTTGCAGGCCTGGGCTAGTCACAGATACACATACCAAAGAGGAAATGAGAGGTTGTTTAAAGTATCAGTCATATAAAGATCCATCCTGAAATCAGATTTTTTTAATAAAATTAAATGAATGGCAGGACCCTGATCATTTGTTATAAAAATACACCCGTGACAGTAGAGCTTTGTGACAGGGCCAGGTGGGGGAGTGACTGCTGGCCAGAAATCCTAGTTAGCAATGAAGACTGGATTCCTCCTGCCCCGGGGGGAGGGGGAGTTTACTTCTTATTTCGTCTCAAGCTCTCCGTCTTCTAAATGATAGAAAGTGTGTCTGGTTTGAGTGCAAGCCCCACTGAAAGTCTGCAGAGATGGAGGATGAAAGGTGCTTCTCTGAACCAGAGGAATAGGAGAGACCACTCCCCTGCTGCCATCCTGCCCAGGCCCTACTGCTGGGTTCTTTCCCTTCACCTTTGGCTGATGAGTAGGGGAGCCCACTGGAGAAACTTCTGGAGCTCTAATCTGAAACTAGAACCTTTAATTTTTCATCTTTTATAACTCTACCTCCTCGTTTGGGACTGGCCTGACAGCCAGAGACACGTACCCTTTGTTACTAACTATAGAAGCCTGGGGGCATAGTGGCTGCAGGATCAGCCATTCAAAACCACCCACCAGTAGAGGGTTACAGGCTCAGAAACCCCCAGCAGCAGACAGTTAAAGAGTGTCTCAGAGGGCCACTGTGGCTCAGAATGAACTTGATGACACTGAGTTTGGAAAATCAGAAAGTTATACATTGCCAAAAAAACAACATTGAACTATCTGATCCCCACAGCATTCTCATAGTTGCTTGATAACCTAGAAGCAGCACAGGTTGGTAGAAAGACCAGCAGTATCGCTCTCCTGTCTTGACCAATTACCCCCTTGGGGACTAAGAACTTCACCTCCTTGACTCTCAGACTTCTCATTTGTAAAAAGAGAAAACGGAGCTCAGAGATCTCTCAAGACCCTTTTGATGTAGAATTCTAAGCACACCTTTAAGAGAGGACACATTTTTCTTGAGATCATTCTCTTATAGAAATGAGTGCTGTGGTTCAGAGCACCAATCTGGCTTTCTTTTTTTTTTTTTTTTGGGGGGGGGCACCTCTGTCCTCTGGTGATAGTGGAAGCTACCCAGCGCTGCTCCTGAGAGCCGCCCCTGGATTTGAACTGCCAAACCCGTGGACCGCAGTCCCGCACTCACCCACTTACGCCACCAGGGCTCAGCCCCGGGCTGGCTTTCAATAAGCCCAATTGTCTGTCACAAAAAGTTAGCTTTCTTGAGAGAATATACTTTGGGGAAACCCTTGCCATTCAGACTGGCACATCGAAGCCCTTGTATATTAGTTAGTTTTGAAAGCATAACCAGTAATGAGTTGCCATTGATTCCACTGTGTGCCAGCTCCAACTATGCTCCATGGGTTTCTCCATGCCTGGAGGGTGGGGGACAGCAGCTTGCCAAGCCTTTCTTCCAAGGCACTCAGGGGTGGCTCCCACCTTTGCCTGAGTCTGAATACCATTTGTTGCACTCAGGACTTTAAAGCCTAGAGAGATGGACCCAAGTCACAACTTGACTCTGGTCACTCTTGCTTGAAACCCGGACATCTTCTGCCGGAAACAGAACAAATGAAAGTGAAATTGTGAACTGGTTACACCACGCCAAGGAGATTACAATGGGAAGACCCTGCTCACCGAACAGGGCCTTCCTTGCAGGGTGACCATCAACTCGCTCATGGGCAGCTCTTACCAACAACCTCCGTCACTAAGCATGTGATGCTAAGTCAATTACTTAAACTCTAAGCCTACACCTTCCTTAATAGTACCTGCTAATTTTGAGCAAGAAGCCCTGATGGCATGGTGGTTATGTGTTGGGCTGCTAACTGCAAGGTCAGTGGTTCAAAACCAGTCACATCTCGGAGAAGCTCATAACTTTCTAGCCCTGGTCAAAGTCACAAGCTCACAGGAGCAGTTGCAGCCTGTCCAAGAGAGATGCCATGAGTCCCAGGGGCTCAGCAGAGTGAGCCAGGAGCTTGGGGTTCTTAATGCATGCACACCATAGCACCCTGGAAGACAGAGTAGAAAACCCCTGTGGGGCTTACTTATACCTGTTTCCCAAAATTATAATTAATATGAAATAGTAGAATAAATGTAGCGCATAGTGTAGACTAGCTACTCCACAAATTGCTGTTACCATTGCCATGAATGCATGGGAGAGATGAGGGAATGGTCTATGCAAATCTCTCGAAACATTTGTGGGAACCATTTTGCACAGGCCAAGATGGGTGGGTTCAAACTACCTCCGAGGTCTCCTCTTTCTGAATCTAAGGAGGAATGACTATTGTAAAATAAGTAGAAGGGGTCAAGTAGAAGGAAAAAACCCTCATGGTGGTAATGCTGCGCACTGAAGTCAGCAGTTCAAATCCCCCAGGAGCTCTGAGGAAGTCGAGACTCTCTCCTTCCCTAAGGACTCACAGGGGACAGCTCTACCTTGTCTCTGGGGGGGACCCTGTGAGCCCCAGGTTGCTTGGGTTGGGACTCCAGGGCAGGGTAGGACTCGGAAGAAGCTGAGGCATGAAGGGATCGGGCAGGAATGACAGGACAGCTGGTGCTGCACTGACAACAGAGCGGCGGGGCAGGGCAGAAGTAGAAGACAGAAGCGGAGGACAAAGCCTCAAAGGAACAAGACTGCTCCTAAGAAGGACTACCTTTAGGAGATGGAGCAGGCCAGCCATGAGCACATGGACCGTAGGTCCATCAGGCATCTATCTGTCTCTATGGTTGTGGAAGGAGGGGAAAGATTCACTGTTCCTAATGAAAAGAAAGGAAAATAGGGAGGAGGAAAAGAATCATACTGGAGGTAGATCCAGTGGTAGAACTATATTGGCAGTTCTAAGACTGTGTGTGTGTGTGTGTGTGTGTGTGTGTGTGTGTGTGAATTCTGACACGTGGCGACCCCAGGAGGCACAGTGGGAAACCCATGGAGTCTTCTGTACTCTTTATGGAAACAGAACACCAAGTCTTTCTCCCCGGAAGTTGCTGGGTGGATTCAAACCACCAGTGTTTCTGTTGGCAGCCAACCCCTTTCATCAGCATGCCACTAGGAGTTCTTGGTGCCTACGCTGCCTCCTGCTAGTTCCCATCCCCAGAGGGTAGCAGCACACCTGTAAGGAGACTTTTATGAACTGAGGGTCAGGAACAATCTAGTCCATCCCAAGTCAAGCTCAGATCGCTTTGAATCGGCATAGACTCAATGGCAGTGCGGTCTTGATTTTCTTTTTTCATCCCAAGTCAAGGGGCACCCACAGGGAGAAAGCCAGACGTAAGGGCCAGTGGCAACTGTCTTCCTTGAGCCTCCAGAGCCTTGAGACAAGGTCACAGTGGAGGCCTGACCTCTCCAGGTTTTCAGATGCCTCACCTTTCCCCAAAAAGACAGAAAAACCTGAAGAGCAAATGTTCTCTGTACTTTAGTGACGTCTTGTCTTGATGTGACTGTCTATCATTAAAGATAATGGGTGAAAGGATCATATCATTATGTTGGGAAGAGAGGTCATTATTTGTTACACCATCATACTTTAAAGGGGTACTTGGAACAAAGAGTAATGACTAAAAATAATTAGACTGGGGACGCAACCACAGTAGACACATTATTGGTGACCCTGTACTATGTGGTGAGGTGTCAGGCAGACCTGGGGTCAATGCCCAAGAGGGGCAAGTGAAGGGAAGGGTTCCATGATCAAGAGCACTGGACTAGGTGTCAAGGAGCCAGGACTGCAGTCCAGGTCGTTTAAAGACCTACTGTGAACCCTGAACGAGTGACTCACATCTTAGGGCCCTGGTGTCCTCATCTGAACAATGACAAGGTTGGACTAAATGATTCTTTAGATCCCAAAATTAGTGTGATGGCCAAGGTCATGGACTTCAGAACGCTGGATCTGAATCTAGCTAAGCCCTGGTTCTATCCCCAAATAACTGCTTGACCTTGGCGATCCTTTATAAAGCAGCGTAATAGAACTCTTAAGATTTGGAGGAAATAAAAAGACGTTATATACAGAGTATCCTCATATCTGAGCTCTCAAGAAGGTACAAAGAGTGAGTCTCTGTCTTCAGAGGGTTTTACACATTTAATAGAAATAAGAATTGAGGGCTGAGCCCCGGTGGCGTAAGTGGTTGAGTGCGGGACTGCGGCCCATGGGCTTGGCAGTTCAAATCCAGTGGCGGCTCTCAGAAGCAGCACTGGGTAGCACCCACGACCACCAGAGGCTGTGATGCCCTCCCTCCCCCCCCCAAAAAAAAAGAATTGATTAAAGAAATAAGATTTTTACGTGCATGTGTATATCTATATATACATATATATATGGGGGGGGGTGAGTGTGAGGAAGAGAGACATAACAGCTTATTTCTTTATAAGTCATTAATTCTTTTTCTTTTTAGTATTTACAGGAGCAGAAAGTCTCAGAGTGGCTATTGGACTTGAACTACTGCCTTGCTTTTAGCAAGCCAACAGGCAGCCCACGGTATAGAAACAGCTGTAATGTCAATTTTAAAATCATCTTCCATATAAGACTCATTGTGAGTGTTCCTAAGCATTCATCTTAGAACCAAAAAAGTAGATCAAATCTGCCAATGGCTCCCCAAGAGAAAAAGGAGGTAACCCTGTGAGGCGATTGTGCTCTGACCTGGAGCGTCTATGAGTCAAAATCAACCAAAAGCCAGCAACAACAACAGTTCTACAAAAGCAAATGCCTCAGCATCTAGCAAACCGTAAACCCTGCAATATAAATAGGTCAGAATTCATGTGTCAGAGCTTTGTGTTTCAGAAAGTTACAGCTGAGGTGGGGGCAGTGGGGGGAGCTGAAGCTCACGGTGTCCACTTAAAAATACAGTGGGGTTGTCTTCCTTGGTTCTAAGAGTGAACCAAGAATGGGATGAAGAAGTAACATGGCAGTGGGCAATGAAGGAGCCTGAACGCGTGACTGGCCATGTTTGGAAACACAAGTCAGTAGAAAAGAGTGCTTCATCCCTGAGGCCATCTCCAACTAACCGGGCAGTGGCTGCCATTGTCTCGGGCTGAGAAGTGTTCTCAGAGGTGGAAGCAGGGGGGATTGGCAAGCACCCCCGTGGGCAGTGCAGTAGCATTGCCCACAGATGCATGAGAGCTTCAGAAAGTTAGTGAGAAAATGGGATTGGGAAAGAATGGACATGGTCCACATACTTTTTGAAACAACCTCCTTCCCCTCCGCCCCCCCACCCCCAGTTCAGCATCCTTCCTGGCCAGGGCAGATGAATAGTTTGGTGTGAACTGAGGAGAGAGGAAGGGACACCCCAAGAATCCACAGTCAAGGGAGAAGGGGTGACAGAAAAAGAAG
>PVJH01048908.1:0-10564 GCA_004026705.1 Nesogale talazaci
GGGTGGTCTCCTGGAAGGGGGGGCACACTTCCCTCCTCCTCCGGAGGTGGCGGGTCAGGGATCTGGCAGGCTTTGTTTGTAAAGAGCTGAGCAGGCCTGGCGCAGGGAGGATGCTGCCCAGTGGGAGGACCTGCTTCCAAGAGTGACCAAGCACTTGAACTTTGCTCATGGGATTTGCCTGCCTGACCACCAGGCACCTGCTGGCCTGGACCTTCCTCTCTGGGACCCCTTCCCTTCCCCAGGGTCTCCTCTGTATGGCTTGGGGGGAGCCTCTGTGTGAGAGAGGTTTAAGGGTACTCTTGTCCTGCCCATACTTTGCTTCCAGACTTCTCAGAAGATCCCCACCCCACCCTCACCCCCCCAACCAGGCTTCTGATGGAGGCGATAGCAGTCCCTGGCATAGACCTGAGCGGTTTTCCGGGTGCTCGTGGGGAGCCCTGGCCCCTTGTCTAGGAGCCAAGGGGTGCTCTGACTCCCCACCAGGAAACCGAGGCTTCGAGAGGGGAAGGGCTGGCCTGGGGTCCCACATCAAAAGATGTGGCTGAATCAGGGTTTGAATGCAGGTTGTGCAGCGGTGCCTGGGCAGGAGGAGGGTTCGGGAAGCCAGGCGGGAAGTGACCAGTTCCTTTGGAATCCCTGACTCAGCGACTGGCCCTGGGTTGGCCTCTGGGCAGCCCCAGGACGGCCGGCCCTGGCACGGGGCGTTGGGAGGCCATTGTAGAGTGCATCCAGGAAGAGGTGGTGGAGGAGGTATAGGGCTGCCCTCCTGCCTGGCTCTTCCTGGGGCCACAGACCCGCCTCAGCTCTAGGCTTCCTCTGAAGGACAGAAAGGTCCCCCAACACCTTGGCTGGGCTATTCCCAAAGTCCGCGTCTGCTCCCGGGGGTTTCTTCCCCAGGAAGCCCAGCGCTCAGGAAAGAGTTAAGTGAGCAGCAGAAGGGAAGCACCTCCCAGGTGCCGTGTGTGGTGTGTGCGGACAGGTGGGCAGGCTGCCCAGGGGCGCCGGAGAGAGAGCTATGTCAGGAATGAGCCAGCTTCCCTGGAGCGCCTCCCCCTCCGCCTGCCCGGGGGACAGTGGAGTCGCTCAGACTGACCGTCTCCCCTGGGGCGGCTTTGTCTCCCTGTCTGTCTCTGCTTCCTGTGCTGGCATCGGCAGCAGCGGAGCTGGTGGGGCCCTGACTGGCGCCTCAGCCCACGGGGACTGCCGGCCAGGTGAGCAGGTGGCCAGCGGTCCTGGCCAGAAGCTCAGCCCAGCAGCTGGGAGGCCAGAACTGGAGGAGAGGCTTTGGGGTCAGGAACTCCCTCCTTGCAGAATCCTGCTTCTTCCCCCAAGCCCAGGGCCCTGGGATGTCCCCTCTGTGGGGTGTCCCGGATCATAGGGACACCCTGTTCCAGGCACCCTGGGAGACATTTCACCCACAAGGCTTCTCTTGGGCTTCACAGATAGCCCAGGGAGACCGACGTCTTTTTTAATCCCCGCTTTACAGATGGGGACACCGAAGCTCAGAGTGTAGACATGGTGACCAGTGACGGATAGAGTTGGGATCTGGCACCAGGAAGGCAGTCCTCTGTCCTTAGTCACCCCTTCCACCTGCAGACTGTGTGACCTTGTGGATGTGACCCTGCCATTCTGAGGCACCCCAGTTTGAGCTCCCCGGTGTGCTGGGCTGGGGTCCCAGTGCTGGGGTCCTGAGAGAGTCCTCCCCGGGCCCAGGATTGGATCTGGCCAGGGCGGCCCTCAGGCAAGGTGTCCTCGGTCTGTGGCAGGGCTGTTGGCAGGAATGCACCCTCCGTGGGCTGTGGCTAATCCCCCACTCCTTTGTGTAGACTCTGACCCCGCAGAGGTGGGGCTGTGGGAGGGTAGCCCCCTGGGTGACCTCTGGGTGGCACCCACCCAGTTTCGACTCCCAATTGTGGGCAGAGCCAGGTGCTGGCGGCCCTGCCTGCGGGCAGGGGCCCTCCCTCCTTCTCCGGAGGTAAGTGGGTCCCCAGAACGGAAGGAAGGAGGCAGGGAAAGCAAACAGGAGATAAAAGGCGAGTGGTGGGGGGAGGACCGGAGTGGGGAGGAGGTGGGGAACAGTGCTTATCTCCCGCCAGTGGAAGAATGTGCCGCCAATCACTCCCCAGGGTGTGTGGAAAGGGACAGGGGACTGCGCCTCTGGCCACAGGTCCCCACTCCCCAGAAGCCCCCAGTGCCTGACGTAGCAGCCCTCCTCGTTGTGTACAATCTGTAACTTGCAGGCTCCTGCTCCTCACGGCCTTTTAGGTGGGACAAAGTCCGGCTGGGGTGGCTTGGGGAGGTGATTGGCCTCAGGTAAATTGCCACTGTGACCTCTTGACCCCATGACCTTGCTATCACCAGCCCGGGAGGTGGCTGGGCCTGGGTGGAGGGGCTTGGCCAGGGGGCTGGACTTGCATCACACCGAGGGCGTCTGTCCCTGAGTCACCCCACGCTGCCACCTTAGGGGCGGGCAACGGAACTGGAAAAACCAGGGTGCAGCCCTGGGTGCAGCCACAGTGTCCCAGTTCCCTCACTCGGAGTGGCCCGGACCTGCCAGGCGACACCAGGGCCAGGGAACTCTCCCAGGGGTGCCAGAGCCAGGGCGTCCTACCAGGCAGGTGGGCGTCCCCCAGACACGAGCAGAATGCTTGCTCTGTGGCTCTGGGTCCTCGTCTCACATGGCAGTTAGTCCCTCATCCTGCCTTCCATAAGCATTAGCTGTGGCACGGGCTGTGCTGGGCCCTGGGGACCAGGCACAGGAGCTGAACACCGCCCCCAAGCTCCTGAGCAAGCCCCATAGAGACAGAGCCCTGCCCAGCACTAAGCAAGCGTCCCTGGAGCCAAAGTCATGCGGACGGGGCTCACCACCGTCTTCCAAGCACCCAGAATTGGGCCAAGCATGTAGGCAGTGCTCAGTCTCTATTTGTAAACACAGATTGAGTCATAGACACCCTAGGAAATGGGGGGGGGGGGGCGGAGAATGGGCAGCCTGGGAAGGCCTTGAAGAGGCACTGCAGTTGGGTATTGAAGGACGCAGACAAGTTTGCCGGGTGGACAGAGGGCAGGTGGACATTTGGTCTAAGTATGTGTGACTCTTGCTCCCCACTCGCCTGACCAGAGTGGCAATTTGACTCCGCAAAGGTGGGAAGACCCAGGGGCTTGCTCTGGGATCCCCGGGCCGTGGGGCACACTCCGGCGGGGCCCCAGGGACCAGCCTTGTGCTCTTGCTGGAGGCGGGGCTGTGCACTCTCATCAGGCAAGCACATGCCCGGTGGATGCTGCCTCGCCGCTGTATTATCTGGGACATCCGCAGTGGAAATCTCTCCAAATTCCCTCTTTCCTGCCGGCAGCAGGCGGGCCACCCCCGGGCTCTGGGGCCAAAGAATGGAACCGGCTTCTTCCTCCACTTCCTGCTCCTGGCTGGCACGGTCTGGGGTGCTTGGGAGAGGCCAGATCGTGGGGAGTGGGAGTGGGGGATGGATGGAGCGCTCTGTGAAATGAACCCAAGGCTGAGGGAGAAGGTGTGAGGAGTTGCAGGCCCTGTGAGGTTGTCGACTACCTGCAGGTGGCATTCACCCAGGGCATAGCCAGGCCCCTGCCAGACAAGTCAGGGCACCTGGGAGAAGGGCGCTCCCAGGATACACGTAGTTTGGCTTTCCTGAGTCTCATTTTTCTTGACGCTTTGCAGGAGGAGAGAGCTATTTTTTGTGCTGTAGCAGCTTTGTAAAGGCATGCCAAAGACACATAAGTTTCCTCAAGACATTAGGGAGACTCAACGGGTGTTTAGCGTTTGAAGGAGCTGGTGTTGTCTCTTCCCCCCTCCCCCCAACCCTGACTTGTTTCGGCTGTCTTCTCCCTGAGGACACATGGTCTTTGTGTTGGGGGGTGGGGAGGGAGGTGCACACACAAAGAGGCCCAGAAATTCATCCTGGGAGCTCTGGTCGTTGAAGGGTCAGGGATCAGGGATTCACCCCGGGCTTGGAGATGTTCCTGGACACAGGATAGCCGCTCTGATCGGGCTTAAGTTTGGGTTCGATGTATGTTACTTGGAGACCTTGGGGGTCGTTTTCCCTGTGAGTGCCAGATTCTCGCCCCCCCCTCAGTAAAATGGGATTGAGAGTCTCTGGGAGGTGGGGGGTGGAGGTGTTATGGTTTGTGCTTAGTTGAATGGAAGAAAGGTCTGGTGATCTGCTTCCATGAAGGCCACCACCAAGAACACACAGGTGCAGTTCTCTTATAAGCCAGGATCTTCTGAATCCCAAACCAACAGGATGGAATAGCTAGCGATCGCCTCCCGCCTCCCACGTCTGGCTGGCCCCTTCCTTGTGAGACTGAGGTGGTGTGAAGGGCCTTGTCTAGAAGCTGCACACCGTGGGTGCGCTAGCCCTGTGGTCACTGCTGACCATCTGGTCTCTGACCTGGGGTCCTGCTGGCCGGTGCTGGCTCAGCCCCTCCCGTGATGGGTGCCCCAGCCCTGTCATGATGTGCTGAGGTTCTGGTGGGTCAGGGTGGAGGGGAGAGGAGGTAATGGGGTGGGCAGAGGCCAGGGTGAGGAAGGGACTGAGCTGTCTGGGGGGTGGCAAAGGGCAGGTGGAGGTAACCCGATTCTGAGCAGAACCATTAATAGACAATCACCATCTAGGGCCTTTGGGGGCTGGTTGTCCATCAGAGTCCTGTTCCCGGCACAGAGTCCCCTTCTCACCATGCTCCCTGGGTATGGAGGGGCTTGACCATGCCCATCTGACTGTGCCAGTATTTGCCAGTTCAAGCCTTCACGGGCTCTCCGCAACCCCTTTGGCCTGGCATTCAGGGCCTCTCCAGATCTGGTACCTGGAAGCCCCTCAGACATGTTGCCAGCCCTCCCTTAGTGTTGCCTGCAAACTGCTCGCAATGTCTGTATTAGGTGTGCATTCCTCACCCCTAGCTCCCTCTCCCAGTAATTCTGCTCTGCTGAACTCCTACCTAGCTTCTAAACCCCAGCTGAAATGCCCCCCTCTCATTCCCCCCGGCCCTTGCCCCAAATCCTTGCCCCTTTCCACTTCCTTAGGCCCTTGCCCGTCCATTCTCTGTAGATACCACCCTGCTCCCAGAGTTCAAGGGCTTTGTCTTCTTAGCCTGAGGCTGGGGGTAGAAGGCTTGGTGAGTGATCGCTCTCTGGCGACCTCGGGAAGGCGCATTGGTGGGCTGTCAGGTGAACATTGGGCTGCCAGCTGTAAAGTTGAAGATTCAAGCCCACCGGCTGCTCCACAGAAGCAGGATGCCTCTCTACCTGCTCCTGTGAGACCCACAGCCTTGGGAACCCTGAATGGGGCTGCTGTGGACTGGGGTTGACTTGATGACAGTGGGTGGGGTGACAGCCTGAGGCCTGGGTTCCCTCTCTGAGTTAGCTACAGGGTCACCCGGCTCTGGCCACTTAAGTAGCTCCCTCGCCCTGGACAGCCCCATACAGTGGGTCCTGTGTCTGGATAGCTTCCTGCCTGCCGGTCCAGAAAGGGGCTTGGTACAGGGGCAGGGCAGGGTGGTGTGAGGAAGACCCCTCTGGAGTCAGGTGCTTGCACACCCGGGTGCTGGCAGGGCCAGGATAGACCCTGCTCCCAGGGGCGGAAAAACTGCTTCCTGACTGTTTGTGAGAAGCGGAAATGACTCGGCCCTGGAAGCAGGTCCCAGAGAAAATGCTGAGGGACTGAGCATTCTGTTTCCTGGCTGACCAGCCCCCGGAACAGGAAGGTGGTCAGGTGCTTGGAGGGAGAGGAGGGGGCAGAAGAGCTGAGAGCGCCCCTGTGGGCTGGGCTCCTGAGCTGCTGTGCTGGCTGCTCTGCCCCGGTGCTTCGAGTCAGTCGACAAACACAAACGGGAGAGGGTGAAGTGACGTGACAGGCCTGGGGCCCTGCCAGGCCAGGAGTGGGGCAGGCAGGGATCCCACCTCTTAGGAACGAAAGGGGCCGGTGCGGTCCCGATGGCACAGCACTTCCCATGGGGCCGCTTGGTGGTGGGCGATGTGGAGCCCCTGTGAGGCCCTGCCCGAGTTTGTCCTCCCACTTTCACTTCCCAGCCAGACACGCCCCAGTGAGAACAAGCCCCTGGGGGTTAACGACTTGTCTGGGGCCCCAAGGTACAGACTGGGATGTGTTCCCTAGGGGTAAAGATGGCTTAGCCTGATGTCCCTGTGTCCCCTAGCCTGCTCAGCTGGATCCTTCAAGCCTGAAGCCTCCGAGGGCCCCTGCCTAGAGTGTCCAGCACACACACTGCCCTCTCTCGAGGGCGCCACCTCCTGCCAGTGTGAGGAGGGCTACTTCCGGGCTCCCCAGGACGCGCTGACCACACCCTGCACACGTGAGTTCTGAGAGCCGGGGAGGGGGCTGAGGAGGAGGACGTGGGCACGTGGGCGGGTCACTTGATCAGTGGATTAGCTACAGCGGGGCACCCAGCTCTGCCCGCTTAGTAACTCTGGACAGTCCCACATGGGGTGGAGGTGGGGGGTCCTGGTGCCCAGCTGGTCCTGGACCACACTCCAATATCTGCCCTCTTCAGGCCCACCCTCCGCCCCACACTACCTCGCAGCTGTGGGCATGGGTGCCAAAGTGGAGCTGCGCTGGAAGCCCCCCCAGGACACCGGGGGCCGGACGGACGTGGTCTACAGCGTCACCTGTGAGCAGTGCTGGCCCGAGTCGGGGGAGTGCGGGCCCTGCACGGACAACGTGCGCTACTCCGAGCCCCCGCACATGCTGACCGGCACCAGCCTGACCGTCAGCGACCTGGAGCCTCACATGAACTACACCTTCGCCGTCGAGGCCCGCAACGGCGTCTCGGGCCTGGTGGCCAGCCGCAGCTTCCGCACCGCCAGCGTCAGTATCAACCAGACAGGTGAGGGCAGCGGCTGTGCCCGCGGGAGCCTGTAGGGGTGGGCAGCCCCGCCGGGTTCAGAGGGAGACGTGAAGACAAATACCGCGCCCACTCGTGTTTGAGCCGAGTTTCCCAGCGCATTTTCAGTGCCGTGTTTGTGGTAACGTCCGGTGCCTCGGCTGACAGCGGGTTGGCTTATACTCGAGTATATACGGTAGCTAGAGGCGCAGACTCTGCAGCCAGGTGAAGATGCTGACTTTGACACTGTGACATGGCTGTATGGCCCTGAGCAAGCGACTTAGCTCCTCTGGGCCTTGATTGCCTCACCTGGGCAGGGGTTAATCACAGGGATGTTGTCTTCCTCGTGCATGGCGTACACGGGGCCTGACGTTTTAAGAGCCTGCAGTTAGCCACCCAAGGCACGGCTGGTCTCTGTTTGTCTGGGGCAGCAGAGGTCTAGAGAGAGTTGGGAATAGGAGGAGGAAATCGAGTATGTGTCTCCCAGGAGACTAGAAGAGCTAGATCGTGCCCGGCTGGTTGATTATTGGATGTTCTGATCAAATCGCCGATGGACGAAATTCTGACCAGAAGAGGGTGGCGGATGCTGGGCAGAATTTCAAATATTCATGGATTCTAGACTTCCTGGAACCCCCCAGAGGCTGAACTCCTGGTTTGATTATCTTGAGATCATCCTTAAACATTAAACCAAGACTACCCCTGAAGCTCTTATAAAACCAAGCGGCAGTTTCACTTAACTAGCAAAGAATGTCTGCCTGGAGCATTGTGGTGGTTTGAGATCAATCGATCTACGTGGGATCAAAGCAACCGGGAAGATGAGGGGGAACCTCTGGGGCAGCGAGTTTATGCTGTGGAGAGGAGCAGCTCCGGGGAGGTGGGGAGCACGGTTGCACAACTTGGAGAAGGTAATCAGCAGTGGGACAGGATTTGTCAAAGCGGTCGAATGAGCCTGTGTCCGGCCGTGCATCTCTGAACAGCAACAAAGTACGACGGTAGGGTGGAAGCCATGGTGATCGGGTTGTAGAGGATTTACTGGATCACTGCAGGCCCCGGGACCAGTGCCTGTGACAGAGAGGACTGAGCTGGGGCCAGGCTTTTACCTGTTCTGCTTATCGCTCCTTTGTGCCTCCTCACCGAGGACTCTGTCGTACCAGGCCCTGGGGAGGGGCTGGGAGGGCGGTCTCTAACTGGAAGTGGGGGATCTCAGGTGAGCTCTGGGAGGAACTAGCACCAGCCAACCTTGCCTCCACTTTGAAGGTGGTTCCTCATGCCTCTCCCCCACCCGCTGTTCCGTTCAGAACCCCCCAAAGTGAGACTAGAGGGACGCAGCACCACCTCGCTGACTGTCTCCTGGAGCATCCCCCTGCGCCAACAGAACCGCGTCTTGAGATACGAGGTCACTTATCGAAAGAAGGTGAGCGTGCCCAGGACCTGGGTTTACCTCCGCTGGGCTGGGGGTGGGTGGGTGGACAGGCTAGTCCCATGGATGCCCGTCTATCGCCCATCTGGCTGGGGAAGCTGAGGTCTGGGAACCACACCTCTCTTCCCGGCCAGCCTAGGAGAGAAGCTGGTGTTCTGAGGCAGGCAGTGGAAAGAGGGGAGACTGAGGCTTTGGGGGGCCAGACAGCTCTTTTCCCTTTCTGAGCAGGCTCCAGTGTGCTAGCCCACTGACCACCTCGCTGACCTCAGCCTCGCCCTCCCTCTTTTCCGCCCCCTAGGGGGACTCTAACACCTACAACGTGCGCCGCACCGAGGGCTTCTCCGTGATCCTGGACGACCTCATTCCCGACACCACCTACTTGGTCCAGGTGCAGGCACAGACACAGGAGGGCCAGGGCGCCGGCAGCAGGATGCATGAGTTCCAGACGCTGTGTGAGTAGGGCCGGCCTTCCGAGCTGGGCATCCATAACCCAGTACTGCAACCCGGTGCATGCTGGTTGTGTGCAAGGGACAGTGGTGAGGCCTGGGGGTTGGAAGGTCCAAGGACATAGCCAAGGACGTGGGTGCCGAGGCCAGAGTGATGAGGAAAGAAGGATGTGTTTTGCTAGCATTGTCGACTCAAGTTCAAAGCCCATTCCTGGAAGCGCTCCCTGGGAAATCATAGGGAAGCCCCTTCTTTGGGGGTATCATTAGTCCGGCTGTGCAGTGGCACCCAGGAGCCGTCCCTAGTCGAAGCCCAGCACAGTGTCTTGACCCATAAACGAGGCCTCAGCTGCAGCTGGGGTGGTACCCTGGCTTGGGGTGTGGAGGTCCCCTGGTCATCACCTGGTCTCCCCTGACAGCCTTGGAAGGATCTGGCAACATAGCGATGGTTGGCGGCATGATCGGAGGCCTTCTCTTGCTCCTCGTACTGGCTGGAGTCGGCTTCTTCATCCACCGCAGGTCCGTCGGCGCCTCGTTCCCCGGGAGCTTACGTGGGACACAGAGGGGCGGGGTCCTCACTTGGCTCATCTGGAACATGGACCCCGTGGAAATCTGCTCCCTGTCTCCTGGGGAGGTCAGGACAGAATGATCCGAAAAGGGCTTAGCACAGTGCCTGGCGGGGGCCTGGACATGGTGGGTCTGAGTGGTGTGCCCACACTTTTTGTGGACACGCAGGCAGGAAGCACCAGGAAGCCGTGGTTACAGCAACACACAGGGGTGGGTCTTTATGGGGTGACCCACGCTGAGAGCCTGCGCCCCTCCTTTCCACCTCCCACCCAGCCTTCTTCGGGCCCTCTGAGGGGTGGGGGGTGACAACTCTGACCACGGGGCCCGGAGGCTTACCTGCCTGCAGGAGGCCTCACAGTGCGCCTTGCGTGTCTCCCCTCGCGGCCTTTCCAGGAGGAAGAGTCTGCGAGCCCGCCAGTCCTCCGAGGATGTGTACTTCTCCAAGTCAGGTGAGACACACCCCCTCCAAGCTCCCCCTGTCCTCTCGCCCCCAGTTCTGTCATGGAGGGGGGAGCAGCAGGGGATTCCAGGGTCCTAGGGGTGGGCCCGGGGCTGTCCCTGGTGACTCCAGGGACTGATGGTTGCTGCCGGGTCTGAGTCTCCTTCCCTAGGGCATCCCTCGCAGTCCTCCCTCCCCATGCGAGCTGCCTGTGACCCTGCCCCTTTGCCCTCCCCCCCAGAACAACTGAAACCCCTCAAGACATACGTGGACCCCCACACCTACGAGGACCCCAACCAGGCTGTGCTCAAGTTCACCACCGAGATCCACCCCTCCTGTGTCTCTCGGCAGAAAGTGATCGGAGCAGGTGAGGCTGGCTTCCTCTGCCAGGGCCCTGCAGGGCCCTGACACTGGCTGACTGGGGCGCCCTGTCCTTTGCCTGCCCCTCCACAGGAGAGTTTGGGGAGGTCTACAAGGGGGCCCTGAAGGCCTCTGGGAAGAAGGAGGTGCCTGTGGCTATTAAGACGCTGAAGGCCGGCTACACGGAGAAGCAGCGCGTGGACTTCCTCAGCGAGGCTAGCATCATGGGCCAGTTCAGCCACCACAACATCATCCGCCTGGAGGGCGTCGTCTCCAAGTGTGAGCACCAAGGCGCCCACCAGACCTCCTCTCCCCCACCTGTGCCTGCCTCCACACACCTGTGCCTGCCTCCCCCACACCTGTGCCTACTTCCCACACACCTGTGCCTGCCTCCACAAACCTGTGCCTGCCTCCCACACACCTGTGCTTACCTCCCCACACACCTGTGCCTGCCTCCCACACACCTGTGCCTAC
>PVJH01048909.1:0-10575 GCA_004026705.1 Nesogale talazaci
CCCAGGCCCATGGGAATACAGCCCTCCACATGGCGGCCGCACTGCCCCCTGGACCTCCCCAGGAGGCCATTGTGCGACGCTTGCTGGCAGCTGGAGCGGACCCCACGTTGCGAAACCTGGAGAATGAGCAGCCTGTTCACTTGCTGAGGCCCGGGCCCGGCCCCGAGGGGGTGAGCGCCAACCCATTCTGACTGTATTCATCCTGCTTTCTGGGGGACCTCTAGTCTCAGCCGGCCCTTGACCCTTACCTATCCTGGACTTCACCACGTGATCCCTGACCGTATAATGGTGACTCCTGGCCACTACTCAAACCCTGACTGCCCCTACTGCCAATCTTAAGATGTTACCTTTGATTTTTCCCGTGTGCCTGTGGACCCTTAGCCCCTAACCGTTAGTCCTCACCTTAAAGTAGGGTTTCAGAATCTTCATCGTGACCTTTGACCCTTGGCTTAACAAAGATACGCTGCTCCTTAATGTTAGTCCCAAAGTGGGAACCCTTCATCCTTCATTCTGGCTTCTCAGAGCAGGAACCCAGACTTCCACGCCTAACCCCAAACCTAGCCTTGACGTCTCACCTTCAAGCCCCGTCCATCCCACACACCTCTCTAATCTCGGGGGTCCCATAGACCATGTGGCCAACCCCCTACCTTCTCCCCGTCTCGCTCTGTCCACAGATCCGGCAGCTGTTGAAGAGGAGCCGTGTGGCGCCCCCAGCTCTGTCCTCTTAGGACTCGAACCTAGACCTGGACTGATTTTCCAGTCCCCTCCGTCCCGTGGGACAGCCAGCGTATGCTAAAGTTGCAAAGCCGTAATAGTGTAGGTAGAATGTCCTGCCATCAGGGTCTTACATTAAAACCCCAGAATGGCTGCTGGGGCAGAACAGTCCCCAATATTTGGGTTCATGTGATGCCCTCCCCCCATACCCACACACTCCCAAGGAGCTCCCCTGATGATTTCTGTGAAATCGAGGCTCCTTGATTGTTTCCGTGAAACACCTAGACCCCCTCTCCCTTGCCCCGCTGGGAGGTTCCAGGCTCTCCTGCGGGACTCAGCTCTTCTTCACATGCAGACGCCCAAATACCAGCTCCCAGTCAGTTCCCAGTACCACCCCAGTTGGCTTCTGAAGATCAGCGTGTTCCCCCTCCCCCCCTCCACCCCGAGGCATAATACACCTTTTTGATTCAGAGCTCACCTGCGTCTTTGCCCCAGATTTCAGCACTCCACGAGAACCCTGCTGGGAGGAGCGGTGGCATATTGGGCTGCCCACCTCCCCAAGGTCCCCCATTCAAAACTACCGTCCATTCTGCCAAGGGGGGGGGACTCTGCTCCCCTAAAACGTTACAGGCCCAGAAACCCACCGGGGTCATTCTCCCTAGTCCAGGATGGTTGCTGTGGGTTGAAATGGACTCGACAGCAGGGAGGTGGTCTGTTCCGTTGTCAGCATTCTCAGTGAGTCCCTCCTCTGACCGGAGGGTTCCTGAACCTCTCAATTAAACTGTTTGGACGAGAGATGGCGTGGCCTCCTCTCTGGGACTGTTGGTGCAGGGGGCGACTGTGATGCCCCTGGCGGGGTTGTGTTTGGGTGGAGCGTAGCACTCGCAGACACTGGTGCCAGTTCACATCCCTGACACTCACCTCTTCCGTGCATGGTGACCGACTCCCAGTGCCAGCAGCTGATCCTCAGACCACCAGCGCCTGCTTCCCACACTGGGACTGAGGGAAAGTGAGCTCAGGCCTACGATGGGACCCGTTGGAGGGCCCTGCTGTGTGCCAGCACCATAATTTAAAGGCATCGGTTCTGTGTTATTCAGTGTCCAACTTTTACATGCAATATGAGGCAGTGAGGATACCCGTGACTGGTCCTGGTGGTGTCGTGGTGACGACTTGGATTGCAATCCGGAAGGTTGGCAGTTCATTTCCCTGAAAGAAATGCAGGGCTTTCTACTCCAATCATCAGTCTCGGGAACCCACAGGGTATCGCTCAGAGTCCGTGAGTTTGAGGCTGGCCTCAGCCCGCAGGTCTGTGCCCTCTGCTTAGTCCCTGGTGTGCCAGCACTCAGCTGATGGGGCTGGGAGCCCAGGACAATTCCACACTCTCTTCATTCCATTTCTCTGAGAACGCTGAAGCCAAATCATATATTCACGTGGGGACAAATTCTAAGAATGTGTGCTGTATTCTATTATTCCTCAGATCTTAATTCTAATATATATATTTTCAGTCTATATATATATTTAATATATATGTTTTCTTTCCCCTGGTACAGTAGTGGATTATGCACTGAGCTGCTAACCACAAGAACAGTGGTTCAAGCCCACTACTCACTCAGAAAGTGAAAGATTAGGCGATTTTACTCCCATAAGGAGACTTTTTTAAATCTCAGAAACCCGGAAGAGAAGTTTTTCTCGGTCTTCCCAGGGTCACTGGGCATGGGAATCTACTCCTTGGGAGTAACTGTGAGTTTGGGCCGAGCCCCGCTGGTGCAGGGGTTGTGTGTGGGACTGCGGTTTAAATCCAGCAACAGTTCTCCAGGAACAAGGCTGGGCCTCCTACTCCCACCGGGGCAGTGATGCCACACACAAAAATGCTGCATCTCACATCTTGAATTCTGCTGAAAGCCATCTCCACACACCCCATACATGAGGCATCATGGATGTAAGGGAGTGCTCCTAAGAACTTTCGCATTGTTAAAAAAAATTTGTTTCAGGCTGAGCCCCTGTGGCGTAGTGGTTGTGCGCGGGACTGCGGCCCACTGGGACGGAGGTTCAATTCCAGCAGTGGGGCTGGGCCTCCTACTCCCACCACCGGAGAGCAGTGATGCCCCCCCCCCCCAAAAAAAAGAAAAAAATTGTTTCAGTGGAGTGGTGGTGGCTTAATGGCACAAGACCTTCAAAGGAGCAATGGCAGAACTTTTCCTGCTGGCATTTCAATAATAACTTTTTTGCAAGAATGCCTTCTAGGTATTACTAATAAGATGTAGACATTGCTGAGGAGCCCCCCGCTGATGGAGCAGAATGGCCTCTCCAGTCCTCCCCACCTGTTTGCATTTCCTGATCCTGTCAGTCTGTTAATCACCCAGGCTGCAGAAGCTCACCCCTGCAGATTGCCTGCCACCCCGCTGCGGGGCTGTAGCACGCCAGCCAGCACGGTCGCCAGTTTCAGAATGGTGGCTCCAGTTTGCTTTGTCTTCAGGCAGGTTTCATGTACATGGCCTACATTTCCATATACAGTGATGCCTCGCTTATCGTGCTCAATTCACTCCAGATTCACGTTGAAACAAAAAAGTGTGAGAACTGGGCTTTTTTTTTCTCATGGGAAATTAAATAATTAGTTCCAAGGCCCCCAAATGACGCTTTCGATTCATTTCCCAGGACTTTAAATCCCGGGACCGTTTAGCCTTCTCCCATACGCTATGCTGTCGCCACCGAGCTGAAGGACCCCCAGCAGGAGCTTGTCAACCTCTTTCAGGCTCTGGCTTGTTTGAAGGGGAAGGCTTTTTTTTTTTAACTGTTGATGATGTCAACCTAGTCATATTGTATTCAACAGCCAGGTCGGACAAGTGGCAGCAGAGTTCAGGTTTCACAATGACTTTTTTTCTTACTGTTGCAGTTCTCAAGTTTTCCTCTTAACTTTACTGCAGATCTCACTAACTTTCTTTGGAGCCGTGGTGACGATAATTTACGCAAATAGTGCACGAAGCAAATGACAAATGTTTTGGCGCACTAACACGAGCACAGCAGGCTGAGCGTGAGCCACGCCCCTGTGTCTGCAGCGAGAGAAGTGATGCCCCAGACACAGATTGCTTTCAAGCTGACTGTCCAGTGCAGTTCCGAACAGCGACAGGCTTGCTCGCTGTGTAAGTAGCGGAAGTGGCAGGCAGCAGAATAAGGAGCGGAGGGTTGCCCCCTCCATGCCTGAAGGCCTCCACAGAGGAAGGTGGAAGGGAATCAGGTGAGCCTTGCCAGCCATGAAGTAAGTGGGAATGCACCAACTCATCCCCCGCCCGTCCCAGCCGGGTGAATGGAACACCTGGGCCACCTGAACCAGGCCTAGATGGGCTTACTTCAGCCAATGGGGTCAACCATGACCTTTGACCATGCCTGCTCGTGCAGAGGCTTCATGCCACACCACCCCATCGGCCCCTTTTTTCCCTTCTGCCTTCTGCCCTTTCTCCTGGGACCCAGCTCCTGTGCCCTCTCGGCTGTGTCACGGTCACCCTGACCTCAGATCACCACGTGTGTGTGAGCAGTCCCTCAAGGTTGCTCGAGATTAGTCGTGGCCCCAGAGCGGCTTTCTGACAATTTGGCACGCTTCCCTGAAGTAGCGTGCACTCTTCTGAAACTTCTGCTCTTTATCAAAACCCACTTGTACCGGCTGAGCCCCGGTGGCGTAGTGGTTGTGCGTGGGACTGTGGCCCACTGGGTTGGAGGTTCAATTCCAGCAGTGGGGCTGGGCCTCCTACTCATACCACCGGAGAGCAGTGATGCAAAAAACAAAAAACAAAACACACTTGTACCACAAACCAGGCCTTGACATGAATTCTTTCTCGTGGGAAGCCAAGAACTGAGGTATTTCCCAACTGAGAAATCTAACAAAAAGTTTGAACTTGGAGCCATTCAACAACCAAAACATGTATGTGCTGTGTAAGTAGATATAGCTGGCAAATATTGAACATCCCATAGACTGCCAAAAGAGGTCTGGAAGAGGTACACCCAGAATGCTCTTTAGAGGCCTTGATGGTGAGACATTATCTCCCGTACTCTGAACCTGTTTTCAGGATGGACCAATCCCTGGAGAAGGGCAGCATGCTTGGTAAAATCGAGGGGCGGTGAGAAAGAGGAAAGCCCCGCAAAGACTGCCATGACGGCTGCACCCAGGGGCTGGCGCCTAAGAACACTTGTGAGGGTGCGCAGAACTGGGCAGTGGTACATGCTGCCCTGCACAGGGGCCCTAAAAGCCAGAATCAACAACACACAAACACACAACTGTAAGGGCGGGAGCTCTTTGGGGAGAGTCAGAAAGAGGTTCTTTTTCCACAGGGAGAATTAGACACAGGTTCTTTTTCCACAAGTTGGCCATCAGAAAACCGTGCAGTACACTAATGAACACGGCCCTTTACTGCTATCTGCTGGTGAATTGTGGTTTCACATAGACCTTAGCCTATGAAACGTATCCACTGAATTTTACAGAGACTATATGCTCCATATGGGGCAGCCCTGAACTGGGAGACAGCAGGTTAGTATGATTGCTAAAAATCTAGATGCCAAAGCTAGACGCCTGGGTCGTATTCCAGGTTTGGAACCTTCTAGATGGTGCCTTTGGGACTGGGGTGTACTTTCTCGGTCTCCGTTTCCTCATCTATGAGTCGGGAGAGTACCTGCAGTATGACGAGCCCCGAGAAGCCCTGGAAGGGCTGTGCGCCACAGCGTCAGCACTGTGACACCAGCAGCTGCTCTGTGGGCCAAAGATGAGGCTTTCTGCCCCTCCCCAAAGAGCTCCCATCCTGGAAACCCACAGGGGCAGTTCTCTCTGCTCTGTCCTGCAGGGCCGCTGAGATGGGATCGTCGCTGTGGCAGTGAGAGTGTACCTGGAGAGTGGGGGGAAAGTGATTAATGCCCACTATCCAATTGTGTAAAAATTACTTAACAAATACTTTCCAGTGATAGTCAGTTCCGAAACCACCATAAATATTAATGAGCTTAAGCCTCATAACGACAGGTCTAGGGTAGGCATAGGCAGAGAACTACCTCCAATGCGTCCACCAGGAGTCTGCAGGCATGGCATCCGGGACATGTGACCGGGACCCCCCCTCCTCTCCAGGAAAGGGGGAGATTTGGAAAAAAGTCGGAGGGACGTTTGAGAGTGCTGTCCTCTATCGCGCTCTAAGGCTGGAGGTGAGAGCACCGGGCACAGGCCAAGGAAGACGCATTCTCTCCGGTCCCGCCCGGGAAACCAGAGGCAGCAGGTGTTCAGCACCGCGGAAAGCGCCCGGCGTTGGGCTCCGCCCCCTGCCCGCCAGCCCTGGCCCCGCCCCGATTTACAGATCCCTCTCCCCTTGAAAGAGGTGAAGGAGGCGCTCAGAGCGGAGACTGACACCCTGCTCCCTGCCCTCACCCTCCAAAGACACAGGATGGCCTGATGGGGAAAAACAAAACAAAACAACTTTATTGGGACGTTAGTGGGAGGACTGTGAGGTGGTGAGTTCTAGGAAACAACAGACACTGGGATCAAGACGGTAGTCACTTTAAGGAAGCATAAATTAACTTACAAAATAAATTAAGTCCCAAGCAGGGAGGTGGCTGGAGGTACCTGGGGCGTTCTTAGGGGTAAAAGGGAAAACGAGACTTTCCAAGGACTCCTCTCCCAAAGGGTGTGAAGTGAACTTTTCATGACCCCGCCCCCCACTGGAAGTTGGGGTTCTGGGGTCCAGGAAGAGGGAAGGTCTGGGCTTGGTTGAAGGGGCCGGCTCAGGGCCGTTCCTCCAGGAAGCGGTAGGTGGGATTCTCATAGCCATGATGCTGAAGTTCCCGCAGCTGCCGCTCCTCCAGGGTCAACGCGGGGTCCACCTGCAACAGGCGCAGGGGCAGGCCTCAGCCCAGGCACACACACCAGCCCCCCACCCCCCGCCATCGGTCGGTGTGTCTCTCACCTCCACCACACCGTGGCTGATGGCCCCATAGGGCTTCTTCCTGCGCAAGAGCAGCAGGGAGAGGACGATCAGGGAGCCCCCGCCAGCCGCCATGATCAGCAGCCCCGACAAAGCTTCCCGGGACACACCGGTCCCCGCTGGTGCCTGCGAGGCGATGGCAGAGTGAGCATTCAGTACTGTGTGTCCTGGGGAGTCATGTGCGGGCCATGGACCTCTGTCCCTGGGCATCCAGAAATGTCCTTACCAGCTCATCCCTTTGAATCTCTGATGAGTGGAAAGGAAAACCCCTGGGCACCGACATATTCACCTGGGGAACAGGAAATGTCAGGACCCAGACCTCAAAAATGTATCCCCACAGCCCTCATTTTCCCTGGGCTCCAGAAATTCATACGCTGAGCCCCAAGAGTCCAGGCCACCTCTGCTGTCCTCCCTCTCGAGCCCAGAGTCCAGCTATTGCCCCGTCCTCCCCTTAGGACACAGATCTGACCAACTTACCTTTTGCTCATACTGCTCCAAGGGAGACAGCTTCGCTCTCGCAGAGGGTGCAGCAGCTTGCTCTGTGGACCGTGCCCCACCAAGTCTTCTTTAAGAACAGGGCTTCCTTCTCCCAGCCCAGGGGTTTGGGATTTCCCTGGATGTGGATCCCTTTCTATCCTGGGGTTGGGGGGGGGCGGTTCAGTGAGACTTTAGCGGTGGGGTCTACTCTATGGGCACTTACCTTTGGGGAAGGCCAGGGAGGCATCCACTGGAAGCCAGAGGAGGTGAGACAGGTGGAGCAGTAAAGAGAAGAGGGTGTTATCAGACAAAGTCACTCTCAAGGGCCAAGGAAGGAAGATCATGGTCTTCTGAGTCCCCTGCGCACCCCTGCCCCTCCCCCAATCACAGACCCTCTCTCCATCCTTTCCCACTGCATGTGGGTGCTACAACATGCCCAGATCTTAGGACACGAGAAAGGAGGGGAGGGCCATCTACCCCCAAATCTGATTTGGCCTCACTAACCATCCTTAGAATCCGGAGCTTGCAGCCCGTCCTTGTCTTCATTGCTGCTCCCTGGGAGAGCGGCTTCCAATTCATTAGGACCCAGGTGCTCGGAGTGGAGGAGTTCCTCTGAGGGGAAGGTGGAAGGAGAGGACTAAGATGGTGAGTATGGAGATGCCACCAAACAAAACTGGAGAAAGGAAGGACCAACAGGGGGGTGGGGAGCGGCAGGCAGTCAACCCCAGTGTCACCAGAGGCCTATCTGGGAAAGCAGAGAGCAGGATGGAGGCAGGAGGTGAGAGCGTGACGTTTCAAGGGAATGGCGGCCAAGACAGCAGGTGTATTGGGGTGAGGTGTGAGCAATCCAGTCGGAAGGTGCAGCGGACCCGGAGACTGCCACCCTTTCTGGCGATCATGTTCTTGTACAGGCTCCTCTCCCTGAATCTGGATGGGATTTGCAATGCCCCCTAATCTGGAGAATGTGGCCACCATCTAGTATATTCTCTTTCTGTGCCCTGGGGAGCTTAAGCCCAAATGCCCCCTGCTGGATAGTGTAGGTGGAGGACCTCTATGGAGAAGACAGACTGAGCCCACTTGGAGAGGGAGAGAGACTCGTCTGTACCTGGGGCGGAGCCCCTCGATGATCCGAAAGGGGCTTCATGCTTGACTACTGGCAGGGTTGGTAGAACAACCGCCCTGC
This sequence comes from Nesogale talazaci, assembly GCA_004026705.1. Taxonomy (NCBI): domain Eukaryota; kingdom Metazoa; phylum Chordata; class Mammalia; order Afrosoricida; family Tenrecidae; genus Nesogale; species Nesogale talazaci. The sequence continues at coordinate 8,326 of PVJH01048909.1, forward strand.
TGAACGCTGCCCAGAACTAAGAACTACAAATGGTTGTTGACATATGCTTCTCACTCCTGGGGTGCCTTGCTACACCGGAGTCCACAACCGAACTGTGAGGGCAGTCAAAAGTTGGGGGCCAGGGTCTTCCCTCGGAACTCTGAATGGGGACCAAGAGTTAGGGACACCCACGAATCTGGGGTCGGAGCTCCTGAGCCAGGTGGGGATTCTGGTCGAGCAGGCCCAGGCTCTGGTTCATCCTCTCCTCAATCACTTGAAGGTGTGTCTGCACCTGTGGGGACCAAGAAACAGAAGAGAGTAAGTAGGAAAACGGAGCGGAAGGGTGCAGGCTGACGACGGAGAAACTGAGGCAGGGCAAAGGAGGAAGGTTAACAGGGTCCAAGGAAACGCAGCACATACGATGGACAGGAAGTGAGAGACAGGGCAGAGAGCAGGCTGTAGGACAGACATGGGAAAGGTACAGAAGACAGGCGGCGAGCGGCTGGGGAAGGAGGCTGGGGGGAAACTCAGTGGTCACCAGGAAGAGTGGCGCACAAGAGGCAAAGAAAGAACAGGGTTAGGGTTTATTATCTAGGCGACAGGAAGGGGAGGTGGGGAGGTAAGAGGGACAGGAAGAAGCTTCTGAGAAGGGGTGGAAGAGAGGTCAGAGGCACCACAGAAGGCTCCAGAGACAGAAAATGGGATGGGAGGTGGGCAAAAAAGTGGTATCATTCAAAGGCAAGAATTGGGAGTTCAAGACCACCCAAGAGAGTATTCCCGGACAGGAAGCGAACATCCACAGAATAGGATTCGGAGCGGAGGCACAGCACAGTGTTCCCCCTAGTGTAAAGTGACCAGACATCCCTCTTTTTCCATTCCTATGTTTTTGGTTTTTTGTGGGCATCACTGCCTCTGCTGGTCGTGGGCACTACCCAGTGCCATTACTGAGAGCCGCCGCTGAATTTGAACCGCCAAGCCTGCGGGCTACAGTCCCGCTCTCCACCACTTAAGCCACCAGGGCTCAGCCAGACGTCCCTCTTTTTAACAAGTTAACAACGTCTCATGGCGTTTTAAAATTAAAGTACATAACAATACTATTTTTGCATTCTATGAAAATTTTTGTTGCTCCATATAGACCAAATTTTTAATCAAGAACTGCCCCCTCTGACTACCCACCACCCAGTCAATGATGTCCCACTTAAAATCTGGTCATTACAGTGGGGCTAGAGTGAAAGGGACAGGGAGTCCCAGGCATGCTCGGGAGGGGGATTCTGAGAACAAAAGGTACGAATCTAAGGAGCAAGGAAGTACAGGGCAGGACTAGAAAGGGTCCTGAGGCACTGAAGAGGGGTTCCAGAAAAGGGGTCTAGGTCTAGGACGGCCCACAGGGTTGGCAGTTCAAATCCAACAGCAGCTCTCTGGGAGCAAGGCTGGCTTCCTACTCCCACCAGGGCAGTGATTTCCGCGTCTCCCCCCCCCCCCGCCCCCCGCCAAAAAAAAGAGTTGTTCTACTCTGCCCCATTGGGCCGCTGTAAGTCGTTGGCGACTCCATGGCAGTGAGTTTGGTTTGGAATTGGAGGGCTAGGAAGGAGGTCCAGGAGGACAAGAAGAGGACCGAGACAGGAGAAGCCTCGGAGGGTCTGGGGTCTGAGGAAAAGCTGACGCTTGGGATCTGGAAGCATGCAGGCACCTGGAAATGCAGCTGCTGGGCTTTCTCAGGATCCACAGCAGCCACGTGCTGGTAGTGGCGCAGCGTGTGCCTTTGCTCCTTCTGCTCAGCACGCAGGTAGCGCCGCAGGGCTGCCAGGACGCGCTCCGGCTGTGGAAGGGATAAAGATGTCGATGTCCAGGCCACTCTGGCCCTCCTCACCCTGGCCCTCCCTCCACCCTCACGGCCCCCACACCTGAGGCGGGTCGCCCTGCAGCGCTGCCAAGAACCCTTCCAGGGCGGCCCGGCGCTGGTCGTTGATCAGCGCGATGACTCGGGTTGTGTGCGTCTCCACCAGGCGCTGCCGCTCACCGGACACTTGCTCTTCCAGGGTCTGCAGAATGGACTGGAAGTGCTGGGGTGGGGGGTACAGGGTCAGGAGCCTGTGTCACAGGGCTCTGGAAAGGGCAAGGCTGCCAGGGCGAGGTGGGGGGAGGGTATGGTGGATCTAGGCCTGGGTGGAAGTGCGAAGTGGAGGGGAGGGACTACAGAGGTAGAGGGGGGCCAGAGCTAGGCCAGAGAATGTAAACTGTATGGAGTGGAGCTCATCCGGGTGTAAAACC
>PVJH01048910.1:0-10566 GCA_004026705.1 Nesogale talazaci
TGATTCCCTGTGAGACATACCCTGATGGAACCAGACCTTTGAAGCCAGAAAAGTCATGTAAAGACACCTGCCAGTGCTTGAGAAGCCCTGGAGAGGCTTCTGCCAGTGCTCAGATACTTCTACCACCAATGGTATACAAGAATCTGCACCTACTGGCCTGTGATTGTCCTGGTGTCATTGCATGTGCCCCACGAATCTGAAGAAGACTTTGTAGACTGGTATTGGATATATAGGCTAATATCAGACTTGCAGGTTTGGACTAGACTGGATTGGATACTTTCTCAATGTGGCATTCTTCCTATATATAAACCTTTCCCCTGAATATATATGTATATGCATATTTATGAATTATGAATTATGCATGTTTCTCTAGTCTACCCAGACTAACCCAGTGACATTACATGAGATTCAAGTGAAATAAAAGAATAACATACTATTATGAAAACCTATTCAAACAAATTCTACAATCTAGAATAAATGCACAGATACTTAGAAATACATCACCCATTCAAATTAACGTATAAAGATATTGAAAAATTCAACAGACCCATAACAAAAGAAGAAATAGAGCAGGTCATTAAGAAATTACCCACCTAAAAACAGCCCAGAACCAGATGGTTGCACATGGGAGTTATATCAAATATTCAAAGAAAATCTGAAGCCAATGTTACACATACTCTTTCAGAATACCGGAAAAGACAACAAATTCCCAAACCCATTCTATGAAGCCAGACTGATACCCAAACCAGACAAAGGCCCCACAAAAATGGAAAGGTATGGCGCATTATAGAGTACAGCAGTATATCAAAAAAAAATCCACCATGACCAAGTGGGATTCATTTCAGGTGTGAAGGGATGGTTCAGTATTTGAAAAGCTATCAATATAATCTAAGTAAGTCAAGAAATGAAAATCAGATGATCAGATCAATAGATGAAGAAAAGGCATTTCACAATACTTAACATCCACTTTTGTTTAAAATACTCAACAAAAATAGGAATAGAAGTAAAAATCCCACTATAATAAAATCCATATGTGAGCCAACATCTTGCTCAGTGGAGAAAGATAGAAACATTCCCATTGAAAATAGAGGCCCATGCAAGAATGTCCCTTATCATCATTCTTATTCAACATTTTGCTGAAACTTTTAGCTAGAGTCATCAGACAATGAAAAGAAATTAAGGTAGTACAAAGAGGCAAAGAAGTGAAACTCTCGCTATTTGCAAATGATATGATACTATATATAGAAAACACAAGTCTCCAGGAAAAAACTTGTTGGAAACAATCGAAGAATTCAGAAAGGTAGCAGGACACAAAACCAGAAATCCACTATATTCCTATTTGCCATCAAAGAGACCCACGGCAAAGAAAGAAACCAATACAATTTACATACAAACGATGAAATAATTAAGAATACAATTAGGTAAAGTAACAACTAAGTTATTCAGAGAAAGATACAGAGAACATTACTACAAAAAAATATATTGTAGCGAGAAAATGACCGGAAACATTACTTCAAGAAACTAAGAAGGGCTTATAGAAACGGAAGAATAGCCCATGCTCAAGGATAGGCAGATTTACTATCATGAAAATGACAATACCACCTAAAACAATATATAGATACAATGCAATACCAATTAAAATCCGAAATATTTTTAATAGAAAAAAGTAATTGCCAATTACTTATGGGCTGGGAAATGACCAAAGATAAGCAAATAAGTGCTTAAAGCAAAGAACCAAGTAGGAAACCTAGCATGAACTGACCTACAAACCTACAATATAGCCTCAGTAGTTAAAACAGCTTGAGACTGGTACAATGGGGGATACACAGATCAGAAAGGTACACAGGACAGAAAGCCCACACATAAATGCATCAGCTTGCAGCCATTTAATCTTTGACCTAGGACTTAAATGTCCAATGGGAGAAAAACAGCTTTTCAATAAATAATGTTGGACAAACTGGATTTCCATATGCAGAAAGATCTATATTTTTCCTCATGCACAAAAATAAAATAAAGATTGATTAAAGACCTAAATGGAAGTCCCAAAGCTCTCGGGATTATCAATGCGAAGACTGCAAAAAATGTGAAGGCCCTGATTGCAGGGCATCCATAGGCTGCCAAGCATTATGGAGGTGGCACATTCAGCAGAAGACAAGATAGGTGATTGGGACATGTCGATATTATATCACTTATGCACATCAAAAGCAGGAGAGTGAAATGAGAGTCTACAGATTGGGAAAGAAAAGTTATCAATGAGAGAGCAGGCAAAGGACTAATTGCAAAAATATACAGAACTTTACAATAGCTCAATAAGAAAATAACAAGAGACCCAGCAAAAAAAAGTCAGGGGGGGTGGGGATGTGAAGTATAAATGACTAATCAGCACATGAAAATATGTTTACATTCACTGACCATGAGGTAGATGCAAATTAAAACCACAATGATATACCGCTTTACACCCAAAATGATAACTTCAAGTTAAAACAAAACAAAACATAAAAAGAAATGCTGGGGAGGATATGGAGAGATTGAAACTTGTACATTTTGCTGGTGAACTTGTAAATACATACAGCTACTGTGGAAAACAATATGGTGATAGTTAAGGCAAATAGAAATTGAAATCCCATATGATCTAGCAAATTCACTATAAGCAATATACCCTAAAGAAATAAGACACAACGTGGGTGTGCTCTCCCATAGCAGCACAGTTCACAATAGTGAGAAACTGGAAGCAACCCAAATACCCAACAGTGGAAGAATGGATGAAAAAACATACACACAAAGGGCTACAGTGCATCCCTAAAAAGCTGTGATGAAACACTGCATGACATGGAATGACTGGGCACCAAAATATTGAGGGAAGAAATTCAATAAAAAATAACAAGTATTTTATGAGTCCACTACTATAAGAAAAATCACTAATTAAACAAATCAGGAGCCAATTCCTGAGCAAAAGATAAGAAGGCTACCTAAAGGCCATGAACCATACATCATCTTCCTTGTGCACACTACCCAATAGCCAACATGAAGGAGGAAACCCCATAGGCAAGAGTCTTGTACAGTCTAATATGAGGCAGAAGCCATTATAATTGTGAGTATGCTGGATTGAACTTGATACTTGGACAGTTGACTTTCCTATAGGAAGAAACTGAATTTGTTCTACGTGTAAGAATATCTTATTTTTTTCCTACAGAGTTCTTCTCTGGCTTTTAAAATATCGACGGGGGTATTTTTTTCCTACTAGTTATTTGTATTTTATCTTTATATTATTATTATTTTATCCTAACCACTTTCTGTTGACTTTGTTTTTATTGTTTATGTTGGGTTTCCCAATTTGTGATGCGCAAGAGTTGATGCATGGGTTTGTAGGGGCTGTAGGTATGGGGTGTGGGTTGTGGAGGGTGGGGAGGAGCTTTCAGGAGTAAACAATGAAGGCTAGAGGTGGGGAGGGAGCACTGGAACTGATTGTGATTACACAGCTCATTTTAAAGGGGATTTCACCATGGCGGGGATTGGGGGGGATGTTCTACATTGGTTGTGTTAATGAACGTAAAATCCCTCTAGATATGATTGATCTACTGAATTGTGAGATAGGTGACCTAGGTGCCGATAAAACTATTTTTTAAAAAAGCAATGAGTGTTAGAAACAAGGCCATATTTCAATCATGCTCTTCACTAAGGTAAAACTATATCTGCAGCATTAAGACCTATTACAAAAACAAAGAAAGTATAAAAATAGGAAGAATATGATCATCATAACATGCCAAGTTTTTGTTGCTGTTAGGTTCTGTCCAGTCACTTTCTCGTCATTGCAATCCTGTGTGGAACAGAAGAAAACACCGACTGGACCAGGAAGATCCTCACAATGGAACTCATGCTTGCGTCTCTTGACCTATCTTGCAGCCACTAGGTCCATAATCTTTTGAAGACCTTCCGTGGCTTCCCTGTCTCTCAGCTTTACCAAGCAGGATGTCTTTCTCTGGCAACTGATTTCTCCTGACAACATGCCCAAAGCACGCAAGATAAAGTCTTGCCATTTTTGCCTATGAGGAATATTCTGACCGTCCTTCTTTCAAGAGAGATTTGTCTGTTCTTTTTGGAGTCCATGATGCTTACAATACTCTTCTTCAGCACTGTAATTCAAATGTGTGTATCTAGTTTTGTTTTGGTCTTCCGTATTCAGTGTCCAGCTCTCTCATGTATATGAGACAGTGCGTTTGCTCGGCCTAGGTGTCCTCAGAGTAGCATCCTGGCTTTTCAGCACTGTTAAAGAGGTGCGATGCAGCAGATTTACCCCGCACAGTGTGTCTCTAGTCTCTTGACTGCTGCTTCCTTCCATAAGCACTGCTTATTGATGCAAGTAAGAAGAAATCTTTAAAAAATTTATCTTTTCTCAGTTTCTCACAATGTTACCTAATTGTTAGTTGTGAAGATTTCGATTTTCATTACATTGAGTTGTATTTTATATGTCAGCTTGTCTGATTGTTTGCTCAGCATCCAGACTGAATGTGTACTATGTGTGAATGTAACCATGATATAAATCTTTCCTGATTTTAAACTATGCAGTGTGCCCTTGTTCTACTTGTCTAACTGCCTCTTGATCAATTTGCAACTTCCACATGAGCACAATGAAGCATTCTGAAATTCCCATTTTTTCACAAGACTATCCATCGTTTGGATGAACAAACATACATAGTCTGTATGATTATAATTTTGCCCAAACTCATCCTTTCTTCCACATTTGTCCCTAGGGACCTCCCTTCTGGTTCATGAGCTTTTAGCACCGCATCTACTCTTTTAGCTCCATGATGTCTCTCTTTCTTTGATAAAATTCTAAATGAGCAACAATTAAATTTTAAGATCTGGACAGAGATTGGTGGGAATCAACTTGATGGCAGACAAAGGTTTGCTCTTCTGATAGTCTAAATAGACGAATGAAAAGTTAATTTATTACAACACTGGGGGTATTGCTAAATAACAAAGGGAAAAAGACATTAGGGACTAATACTCTGTAGAATGATATGCCTATGTCTTTATTCCCTCTGGAATGCACAGAGGAACTTTTTTCATTTTCAGTTGCTATGAGTAGCCTTATTTTTAAAAAGGATAGCAGACATGTTAGTAAATTAGAAAGCCTTCAAACAAGTAAGTTATACATTATGTCCATCATTATGAACTCTAACAGATTATGGGCTACTCCATATTATATTATAATATCTTTCAATATTCTTTCTGACTATATTGATCTCACTTGATCTGAGGAAATGACAGAAATAAAAATTAAATATTAATTTTTAGAAACACATTACTGTTGATTTATGAAACAATTTAAATAAAATGCAAGCTTTTTCAATGTCCATCTTTTGAAATTTGGAGCCTTTAAAATTATTTAAATGTTTTCATTATATATGAGACAAAGGCTTATGGAACAAAACATCGGTCTTACATTCATACATTCAACAATTTTTACAAGTTTAGTTTCAACTCACCCATTGCACTCTCTTCAGTGCACTATCTTTACTGTGCGTTCTCCCTGTGTTCCCTGCTTCTGTTCCCCCATCTCATCTTTCCTAAGCCTCTGAAGTTGGTCATTGTTAAATGCTGCCCTTCTACTCTTCAAAGGTTGATAACTCTGCCATTAAGGAGAATTCAGTTCATGAGGGGAGCTAACGGCTATAAGCTTGGGGAGTCCAACTCTTCTCTTTCTAATCAGTAAGCCTGGTCAGTTTTATTTTAAAAATGTTTTTTTTAATTCATCAAATATTCTAAGCACCATTATGCTAAAGTCATTGTTATTTTGTGGGCAGAGATGAAGGCCATGTTTATTGTTTCTTGAGTTGACAGATGTAGAAACATTTACAAATGCTTGAATTTTAAGTTGGCAATGTAATCCTTACTAAGAACTACAGGTACTAGAAAGTTAAATGAGATTATGTCTAGTTAGAAATTAGGAAGTGAGTGGAGGTGGTGATATTGGTATGACTTTTGGAGAATTTCAGATCTTCCTTCTCTATGTGAACCCATGAACCAGAATATTATATATAACTGCTTTCAAAATGAAAAGGAAAAATGTACTTTACAGTTCATCCTCTTAGCCTTTTTCTGAAAAGTTGTATAAAAGGTTTTTACAGAAAATTTAAACAAAGAGACTACAATATCTTCAAATAAGTTGAAGGGTAGTTTTCTCTACATGGGAAAAAGGGAGTTCTTGACACTATTTTGACCCAAACTTATTCTTTCCCTTGATATTACTATCTTCCTCCCTTTTTCTTGATATTGTCCCTACCATTGTGACAGGTTTAATTGCCTTGTCTTCTCTGATAAAAATTAAGAAAAATAATTAACATTGATATGAATCTCCAGGGCAAGCATATATAAAAAGCATAATAATACATATTTAGTTTTATGATAATGTTTTCCTCTCAGGTTATATTATTCCTGGTATCTTTGTCAGATATCAGGAGGCATGGGATTCAGTAACATAGAGCAAAGTCCTCAAAAAGGGAATACTATTTTATTCTTTAAACTGGACTTTTGACAGTTAAAATCTGTAGCTACCTGTTATCACATACCGGTTTCCAGAAGTCAGAAACAACTTAATGATAGGTAACAACTAATGTCAATTCTTCATAAAGAAGAAGTCAAATGCTTAAGATTATCGTCTTCGTGTGTGGCATGTTTCAGAGTATGACATGGCTTTGTGGTATAGTGAAAATTACTATCTTTTAATATGGCTTATGCAGGTGATCCATTAACTTATTTTAAACCTGTCTCTCATCTGAACTTTATAAATGTGGAGTATATTTGTCTGTATTACATACAATTAACAATAGAAGGTCCTGTGCAATTAAAGGAGTGAATGCATATTTTAATCACAATAGCAGCAATTAGATATATTATATGTTTTAAAATATATGAGTATATTTTAATGTGTTCTAAAAGCAGAGAATATTCTATTTAAAGGCAGTTATTGAGTACATATTACACAGGCATTTGGTATGAATTGATAGATAATAAAATTCTGAAAACGTGTTCTAAAAGTCTTACTCTTTGAAGGAAGCTAAAACAACTCCATCCAAATAATTGCACTGTAAGTAACAGTACATTATGTTATAAATACAGCATGTCAAAAATGAGAGAATCTCCTTGCTTACAAGACATTTATTAAAGGTTAGCGAATAGAGGGTTTGAAGCCCTAGAGGCTTACTGGCTTACATGTTGACCAACTATTGTGTGAAAAGAACATGAGGGGTTCTTCTTCCTTAAAGAGTTGTCCTATAAGTTTTGGGCTGAGATTCATGTGCTTTCAGGTAAAGACCACCAGCAGCTACCTGGGACAAAGACTGGGTTTTCTACTCGTGTAAACAGCTATAGATCTCTCAGAAGCACTCATGGTGTCACTGTGAACGTATTGACTGGATGACAGGGAGTTTTAAAAAGAGTTTCAGCATCAGAAAGTCAGGTTCAGAAACTCAGAAACAGGAGCAGTTCTGCCCATTCTATAAGGTCACGATGAGTCTCAATCAACTCAATGCCAATGACAACAGACATTTCTCTATGGTTGGTTAAGAAGTTTTCAATAGGATGAAGTGTCCAAAAATATAAACAACCCCAACAAGAAAGGAGAGAGCAAGGTATGTTTTGTGATATTATCCTTACTCATTTCAAATATTTGGCTTCTATACTATTTCATTATAAAGCTCTCCTCTGATATATTTACTCCTATGTTCCTATTGAAACTGTAATATATTTTTTAGTATACACAGAATTCAATGAATAGCTAATTTTGTGCTATTCTATTTCATGATATTTGAAAACAGATCTCAAAGTCCCTTTGTTCAAAGAACAAAACAAATTGCACTTAACCTGAGAGAAAATATTTGTGAGTGATATTTACAAATACATGCTTGAAAGAATCAGATATGTCCTTAATGAATAGAGATGAACTCTAAGACCTTTGTTTCCTGTGCTGTGGCTTAATGCCATTTGGGAATACATTTTCTTTGTCATGGTAATGAGTTTTCCTTGGGTAGAGAATTTTCTAAATCTTTTGAGTTGTGATCTAACAAGGCAGCGAGCAGAGATGGAGGTCAGGGGAAGGCAAAGACACTTGCCTTTCCTTATGGAAATCAATGAGGGGCCAAGAAATGGACACTGAGAGGTAGGTGTTTGTTTACAGAAACAGAGCTGTCCCCTGGAGCCTGCGTCTGTCGTCCTTTCTCTGCTTTGCTCCAGACACATGGGCATTTTAGACACTTAGATAATGCAAACTCCACTGGCGTTTACAGACAGGCTTTGATTGGGCACCAGGTGTCTAGCACACCCTAGGATAACCTCAAAATCGCTGCCACAGGTCTCAAACATGTCAGCTACAAAACTTGAATGATAAAACAAGAACCCCATGAAGTCATCACCTCCCACATTTTAATTTGGAAATGTGCCTTCAAGAACTCTGAGTTTTCTAGGTGGTACTTTACATCCATACAGAATTTCACCAACCACTTGCCACCCGGTCAATTCTGACTCATGGTGTCCCTGGAGGACAGGCTAGAGCTGTCCCTGTGGGTGCTAAGACGGTGACTCTTTTCAAAAGCAGAACGCTTCAGCATCCTTATACTGAGTGACTGGTGGTTTTAAACTGCTGACCTTGCAGTCAGCAGGTCTGTTTGAGACACCGGATCCCAAACCCACTGCCATCTAGTCCATTTCAATTCAGTTCACCAAGTAGAACTGCTCCATACAGTTTCCAAGACTAGACCTTTAAGGAAGCAGACCCCTCATCTTTCCTTGGTGGGGCAGCTAGGGAGTTTCAATATCAGATATTGTGGTTGCCAGCTGAGCATTTTAACCATTGTATTACCAAATGTCCTCAGTAATTTAGTAACAATGATCAAAGAACATACATTTATATTTATTCGTGTGTGCTATATACTAAATACCGTTAAAATGCTTTAAGGTAAAAGATTAATTAGAGGTCAATACAATTTTATAAGGATCCATGGTGACAAAGTGGATTGAGTGTAGGGTTCTTAAGTATTTCAGACTCACAGCTGCTCCGGGACACATATGTGCACCTTTACCTCTAAACATGTACAGCCCTGAGACCCTAGGAACAATTAGTGGTACTCTGTGTTGTAGAATCACTGTAAGGTGCAGTCCACTGGATAACAGTGAGTATGAGTCAAAACGAACTTCACAGGAAGGGGAGAGATTGTTTTACTGTCATTTTCAAAAATTGGGAGAGTGTGTTAAGTAAATAACTGGGTCATATCATGTTTGTTGGTCTTTCAGTGGTGCAAAAGGTTTGTGCTCAACTACTAATCTAAAGGCTGACATTAAATTTACCCAGGACCATCAGGTAAGAAAAGCCAGATGGTAAATTCCTTTGAAAATTGCCATGAAGAGGACCCCATGAGCTGTTCTACTTAGTCGCCCCTGGAGTCTCCATGAATTGGAATAAGAACTGTTTGAGTGGGAGAAGAGGTTGGTTGTTGTTTTATTGTAGATTTGTAAGTAAAATACATGAATATAACTATATGTCACTAATATATGAAATATTAGATATTTGCATAAATGAGGCGTTGTTTATGAAGAATGAATGCCATAGTATATGACTTGATATTTACAACATAAAACTCAAAAGAATGAATGTATTATAAACTCTAAGGGGTAAATCATTCAAAACACAGGGTTCAAGATCCATTGCATGTGAATTTTTAAAGTAAAAAATATAAATCAGAGCCACATATCCTGATTTTGTATTAATTAAAGAACTTAAAAATAGAACCCATATTAAAGTTAGCAAAGTGTTGCCTTTGAAGAGTGATCTAGAAAAGTATCTTCAATAAGCTATTCGAAACCTTTAAAGACCGTCATTAAAAATGCAGGAAAGCTGAGCCCCGTGGCGTAGTGGTTGTGCACGGGACTGTGGCCCACTGGGATGGAGGTTCAATTCCGGCTCCCAGGAGCAAAAGGCTGGGCCTCCTACTCCCACCACCTGAGGGCAGTGATGCCTAAAAAAAAAAAAGAATTCAGGAACAAGGAGTTGATGTGACTTATTAATAAACCACAGCTAGACTATTCCTAACAATGAATATTCATTTTGCTTAAACCATTTTGTAGCATTGCATAGCATCACACATTAGTTTGGTTAAAATATTTCACAACATTTCATAGCACCATAAACCGATTCCTGTATGTTTTTCAGATAAAGCTTTCCACACTGCTACCTTCTTCTCTGAATAATAATGCTGCTGAATAATAATGTGACAGAATTCATTCTGCTTGGGTTGACACAGGATCCTGCTAAAAAGAAGATAGTATTTGTCCTCTTCTCGCTTTTCTACTTGGGCACGCTGGTGGGCAACTTGCTGATAATAATTACCATCAAGACCAGCCGAACACTTGGGAGTCCCATGTACTTCTTCCTTTTCTACTTATCCTTGTCTGATACCTGCTTCTCTACTTCCATAGCCCCTAGAATGATTGTGGATGCCCTTTTGAAAAACAACACCATTTCTTTCAATGAGTGCATTACCCAGGTATTTTCACTCCATTTCTTTGGCT
>PVJH01048911.1:0-10564 GCA_004026705.1 Nesogale talazaci
TCATGGAATTCATTCTGATGCATAGCAACTCCATAGGACAGGGTAGAATTATCCTGTGGATTCCGAGAATATACCAGTATACAGGGATAGAAAGCCTCATTCCTGAAGAGTGACTGGTGGTTGCACACTGCTGGCCTTTCAGGTATCAAACCAATGGGCACACCCATTTTATGCATTGGGGAAATGTAGAAAATAACTTAGGGTCACCCAGCTGGTAAATAATGGAGCCTAGTTTTAAGTCCATTGCTAGCATATTTCCAAATTCGTGATTTATACAAACTTCCCAGGTTTTGAATTCATGAGAGCATGCATTGGCAAGACTATCTGACTTGTTTAAAGTACAGGGTGGAATATCAGCCGAGTTAGAGCAAACCAGGAGAGAACAGTAGGAATTCCATGCTAATACTTACTCCATACACCTGTCAAAAATATCGAATGACTTTTTAACCTCTATCATGTAGTTCTGAAAATACCTAATTTGAGTTATTTTATTGGACTCAATTATCAGTATGATCAAAATCTTTTAAAAAAACTAAATCAATAAAAAGATACATTTTCACTAAGGTGCTAGAAAAAATATTAACTTGCCTTTCAGTGTGTTTGTTGTTGTTGTTTTAGGTTAGTTCTTTTTTAAAAGATTTACCATGCTGGAGTTCATTTAAACAGCAGTCTGAGGAGATTTCATGGTGTGGAAAATAATTTCCTGCAATGAACTTGGGTCAGTAATTTCTCTTGAAATTGGATATACCAGCATGACTGTCATTCAGGAATCAATTGAGAACAACTTGTTCAAGCGCAGTTTTCCCAAACCAAATATAATAGATGTAGTGTCGCTCTCCCTTCCATCTGTAGCATAGATATTTATATGTAAAATTACCAATTATATAACACACATTTTTAATTCAAAAGTTACTTACTTGTTTTTTAGCTGAATTTGCATAAACTAGAAACAATACTTATCTAAGGTACTAAATCATGAACTGCTACCACCAGAACAGAGCCCAGCCTACTCAGTACATCATTTGCCTGAAATACTCACAGCCTCTTATTATGAGATTAAACATCACAGAAAATGTTTCCTTTCAACTTAAGCAGCTGGACGCTATTATTATTCTTTTTTTAGCAAGAGAAATTTGACCTAAAATCCACAAGTTTCATATCCCACAGTGAGGTGGGCTTATCATTTAATTTACAGTTGGATAACTTCAATGTTTTTAAATGCCTGAGAGTGAAACAACCACTTTCACCAGTTGTTATGATATAAAATGCATAAAGAGGGTTTAGAATGGGGGGTGGGCAGAGGTGAGTGTGCAGCAGATGGCAAGCATCTCTTCTCCATATCTGGTCTGGAACTTGTGGTTTTGGACCATCTTGGTTTTAGAGAGAAAAGAGGAGGCGATGGCAAAGTTACCCAGCTATCACTGTATACTTGCAGATATTATGTTTTTTGTGTGTTCTCAAAAACCCAGTGAGGTAGATACGTTAATATGGGTAGACTAGAGAAACAAATTCAAAAGCAGACATATGTATATAAAGGAGAGGTTTATATACAAGAGCAACTGTACGTCAAGAAAACATACCAGCCCAGTCCAGTTCAAGATCATAAGTCCAATATTAACCCATATGTCTGATAACAATCCATAAATCCTCTTCTGACGCATGAAGCACATGCTTCATGTGGGCAATCACATGCCAGTGGGTGCATGTCTTGTACATGCAGAGGTGGTAGAATTGTCTCATCACTGGCAGGGACCTCTATGTGGCTTCTCAAACATCTCGGCACTGGTAAGCATCTCTACATGGCTTTTCTGGCTTCAGTGGTCTGGTTCCATGTGGCCTCTCCTCTGGGATGTCTCACAGGGAGTCAGCCTTGTGTCTTGTCAGTCGAGCATCTCCAAGGGACTGAGTCAAACGTCTCTCACATCCAAGGGGGAATATGGCCAGATTTCCCAGAATTCTCAGGAGAAAGTCATGCCCACACAGAGGTCTAATTGGCTATCTCCAGATTGACAGGCTAGACTCCACCCCTACTCCCTCAATCCTGAAATTGATACCAGATTAGTGACTTCCCCAGTAGATTTTACAATTCTTAGTTTATATACAAGTAAATTGAACTTCAAAGAGATTAAAAAACTTGTATAGGGTTATCCAATAAGTGATAGAGTAAAGATTCCATTTCTTACTTGAATCCAATCTCTAGGCTATTTCAACTATTTTAAGTTGCCTAAGTACACGTGGCTCTCACTGCCCACTCCCATTCCATCTCCCCAAGATAAACCTAACACTGACAAAGACTTTTGGCTTCATAACTGTGCATAGGTAAGAATAAGTTAAAATAGAGTAATATATGGTGCTACCAATGCACAAAATTCATCTCCAGAGATGATCAAATGAACATACATCTTTTACAGAGGATAATCAAAGGAACTAACATCCTTTACAAATGATCAAATCCTAATATGCATAACATAAACAACAGAAGCTATAAATAATTCAGATATGTCCTTTGACATTAATTGTAAGATGCAGAAATCATAATTCTTTAATACTTTGCTAAACTGAAAAAACATAATCCATTTGCCCAAGTGCTGCATTGAATAATTGATTATATATATTTGAAACATTAATTTAAAAGAATGATGACAGTGTATATTGTCATCACAGTGCTGAGATATCTTCTCCAGGCATGGAAATGCTTCCAAATAGTTCTGTTCATTAAAGAAGAAGTCTACATAAACTATATATTGAGATCTTACATATAGAATTTCTATAGAAAATTTGCTGGATTTGTGTGTTCCAATTGTGCAAATAAGTTAGAAAACACAATATAATACCAAAACTAATAAACCAATATAAACAGTGCCCACATAAAAGAACAATTTTTCTTTGATCTCAGATCAAGCCTGGAATCATTGATTTATAATATATTAAAATCTATTCTATTGAGACTATATAGAAGTAAAAGAAAATATATACATAAATGTATACATGTTTCGGACTTTCAAAGTCTATCAGGGATGGGGGTGGGCAATAGGGGCTTTTAAAAGCATAAATAAGCATGAAAGTAATGACAAGTCTTTGAATCTGGAAAGCAAAGGGCTATCATAACTGACTTTGTCCACCTAAAAAAACTGAATCCTTAAGTATTGGGAAGCAGAAAGCAACCACGTATTGTTCTTAAGAACATAACAAATGCTCAGAAAATGGTGGCAGTGGTTGCTTCTGGAACATAGGACTCAGAAGAAGAAGGAGGACTTAAAGAGTATCTAAATTATAAATAGACTCCCATTGCATTTTCTCTACTCTGTGAAGCTTGGTCTTTCTCTCATTCCAACAAAATGAAAGATCTCACTCACGGTTGTTATTGGTCATTAGGTGTCTTCAGCTAAATTGTGCCTCAGAGTAACCTAGTGTACAACCGAGAAAAGCACTGTCCTTCCCCTCCTGCACCATACTCATAATTGTTGTTCCGTTTGAACTTGTTGTTGCAGGTACTGGATCAGTCCATCTCCTTGACAGTCTTCTCCTTTTGACATGACCTTCTGCTTTACAAGCATGATAGCCTTTACTAGGCACTGGTGTGTTCTCAAATGTATCCATTCTTCTTTCGTCTTCCCTTTTTATTGTCAAATGTTCATGGGAGGCAATTGAAAATGGATTGACATAGTGGCATTTTACTCTTCAACACTTTAAAGATGTCTTGTGCACAAAGTTTACTCAATGCAATACATTATAAAATGTTTGAATGGACAATTATGAATACAACTGAAACAAAAAAATACAGAAAGCCTGAGCACAAAAATATGAAGTGCCAGAAAAGAAATATAAGATATAAAATGAAGCACAGGGGACTCATACAACTCTTATCATTGTGGATTATGCTAAGAGCTGTATGAGCCCCCCAATAAAATTATTTTTAAAAATTAAAAAAATAGGCAGCCGTCTAAGTGAGGCCCACATGGAAGCCCACATGGACAAAGTCTGTGTGATCCAAGGACTGTAAATGATAAAATCCAAATCCAAAGGAGGGAATGACATCAAAGTTTACATATGAATACGCAAGTTGCATAAGGCTGTGGATGACAGTGGCGGACCTATATCCATTTGCAGGGTCTCCACATGAAGGAAGCCTTGGGTGAATCCTTCTGACCAGTCTTTCAGGATGTCAATAGTCTTGCTACCAAGTAAGGAAAATTGTCAATTTGACTATGGCAGACATAGGTTAAAACATAACTAACGTTTTGTCCTCTAATTTCCCTTTTTATCCATCTTAATGGTGTTTAAGTTCTTAATATCTTGTACTTTCTTTTCAGTTGAGATTTGTTCTCTGTTTTGTTTTGTTATAGTTGTGGTTTTGTTTGCTTGCTTCCTGTTTGAGTTTTGTATGATTTTCTATATATGAAACCTGAGAAGTAGATCTATAGAGACAGTAACTGGATTAATAATTACACAGGAGCATGGGGGGGGGAGTTGGGTGGAAATAGGGAACTAAAATTGAATAAAAGAATGAAATGTTCTGAAATGGAAAGAAAAAAGAAACATAAGAAATTTGTAGCTGTAGAGTAACCAAAAATAAAAGTTCAAGGTCTAGAATCAATAGCAGAATGGAGAAGATAATGGAAAAAAATAAGTAAATGGGAAAATAGAACTTTTAAAAAGTATTCTCAAAAAAGAACAGAGCAGAGGTCTGAGGAAATATACTCACTCCTCACTTATTAACATGTTTAGGTTCCGATGACAAGGTTGTTATATGAAAATTGATAGTATAGGAAAATGGAGGATGATAACATAAGATCACAACATGGAGTGTGACTACCTCCTTATATGTCCACCAAATTATAACAGTGCATAACTACCAAATCAGCAAAAGTCATAGCCCCATCAAGCAGATAGTAATATTAACCATGACAGCAAGCATTACTTACCTTACATCTTAACATTCATAAATGCTAGCCATATAATATTAATGCACAAAATTGTCATGTTGTAGTTTTTGAAATATTGTTATAGCTTTTAAAATATTGATATAACTATAAAATGCCAGGTAACTATATGGTGAATAAGTGAAGCAGAGGTGTATAAGATTATAACAAAATCAGGCTGAGCCCGGTGATGTAGTGGTTGAGTACAGGACTGCAGCCCATTAACTTGGCAGTTCAAATCTAGCTGCAGATCTCTAGGAACAAGGCTGGGCAGCTCTCACGACCACCAGAGGGCAGTGATGCCCCCCCAAAAAATTATAACAAAATCACAAAATGCTTATTTTGTAAACTCAGAGTGTAGAAGAAAAAAAGAGGTAAAAAAAATCACTGCAGGGAATAATGACTGGTAACTTGCCAAATTCATCCAAAGATATAAATTTACAAATTCAAAGAATGTAAGGATAAACTTTTACAAAAATTGTAAAAACATCATCATCAGTTGTATGAAAATTAAAGACTAAAGTATCAAGAGTTGCTAAAGGAGAGTGATGCTTAACTATTCATGATAAGCATTTTAAATGACATAAATTTTCTTGTTAGAAATTTTTGAGCCCAGGAAAAAAGGCATAATATGTCTCAAGTACTGAAAAGAAAAGAGGAAGGGGAAAAAAATCAATCCAGAGTCCTATTTTGGTGAGACTATCCTTCAGGAATGAAGGGAAAATCAAGATATTTCCATATGCAAGAAAAATGTAAGCAGGTCTACCCTAGAAGGATGAGAAAAAGAAACTCTAAGCAGAAATAAAATAAGAATGAATGCTAGAATATCAAGAAGACAGAAAAATACAATAAATAAAATTATGGATAAATATAATCTTTTACTTCTTAGATATTCCAATTATAATTTACAATGGTGATGGCTAATTGTATGGCTATCCTATTATGCCCAATTATTTGATCAAGTACTAGTATAAATGTTGCTAGGAGTTGATTTAAATCTGATAAACATTGGCAAGCAGATTAGTCTCAAAATATGGTTAAGCCTCATCTAATCAATTGAAGAGCATAAAAGCAGACATTAAATTTTCCTCAAGAAGGAAGCAATTCTATCTCCAAAGTATAACATTTTCAGTCTGCAGAATTTCAGCCCTGCTCTGTTTTTCTGAACATTTCAACCTTCAGACTGCAGCATCAAATCTTATGTGAATTCCCAGGCTGCTCATGGCCCTAAAGATTTCAAACTTACCAATCACCACACTTAGGTGAGCCAATGGAAGCACGCAAATAGTAGATACACACCCTGTCCATTCTGTCTCACTGAAGAGCCATGACTGATGGGACAACTGAAGAGCATGCTTGCAAAACTGACTGGTGTTGTTAAATGTGTATAAAGAAAATATTTAAGAAAGTTATGCTATGAGAGGAAAAGGATATTGTTGCCAGGGACCTTTGAGTTGGTCCCAGTCCATAGCAACCCTATGAATAACAGAACTAAACACTGCCCCATCCTGAGGCATATTCACAATCATTTCTAGATTTGAGTCCATTACTATGACCTCTGTGTCAGTCCATCTCTTTTAGGACCTTCCTTGTTTCCCCTGCCATTCCGCCTTACCGAGCATAATGTCCTTCGCCAAAGACTGACTCACAACATGCCCAAAGACGTAAGACAAAGTCTTGCCACCCTTGCCTCTAAGAAGCAGTCTAGCTTTTAACAGTCTGTGTTAGTCTTGGTAGACTAGAGAAACAGATCCAGAGAAACTTATGTCTATTTAAAAGCCTTATATAAAAGGTAAGTGTACATTAAGAAAGCATCAACAACAACATAAAAGGATCCCAATTTAGTCCAGTACAAGCCCATAAGTCTAACACCGATGTACAAAGTCCACCCAAAACTCGCAAAAGACACTCAATAATGCCGAATGTAGGAAGAAAGCCAAATCAGTGATTGTGTAAGCATCTCGGCACTAGCAGGAGTCTCCATGAGGTTTCTCTAGCACCCAGGGCTGCATCAGGGTAGGTTCATGTGACTTCTCCTGAGGAATGTCTCGCAGGAAGTGAGTCTTGTCAGTTGAGGCAAAGAACTAGCTAAGACAGTCATAAGTGGTCCTACCATCAAAGAACTAGAGACTAGAGGACTAGAAGGACAAGGCTTGCCAAGCCCTTTATCTCTCCACCCTGGAATTAATCCTATATGTGTTCATTGGTCAGGCTGACAAAATAAACCTTAATTACCACAAAGTCCCTAGCACTTTGAAATATTCTTAAATATGCTTAAATATTTTTAAATATGCTCAGTCGCATCTGTATGTTGTAGATTCTTCTCCAACTAAACAATCCAAATGCATTGATTCTCCTTGGGTCTTCTTTATTCAATGTCTAACTTTCACATGCGTGTAAGGCAACCGAAAATACTTGACTCAGGAATATTGTAGTCCGCAAAGCAATAGTCTACAGAGAAAATATGGTAAATGCAACTCATCTTTTGATCTCTTGATTGCTACATCCAGGAACACTAATTGTGGATGCAAGCAACACAAAATTCTTACAACTTCAACTATATTTCCATTTATCATGATTTTATATATTAATCCAACTGTGAGAATTTTAGTCTCCTTGATATTTAATCATAACCCATATTGAAGAGTGAAATCCTTGATTTTCATAAGCTAGTACTTAAAATCCTCCTCACTCTCATCTGTATGTTGTAGATTGCTAATAACCCTTCCTCCACTCCTCATGCCATATTCTTCTTCATATAAACCAGATTCTCTGATGATGTGCTCCACATACAGATTGAATATATATTCTGAGAGGATATAAACCTGATACCCATCTTTCTTGATTTTATTTTATTTTCCCCTACACTTATTATTATTATTAATCATTTATTGAGGGCTCTATTACTCACAATTCACATATGTTGCCATCAACATTTCCAAAACATTTTCTTTCTAGTTGAGCCCTTGGTATCAGCTCCTCTTTTTGCCCCTCCCTCCCTCACTCTATTGAGTCCTTGATCAATTATATATTATTGCTGTTATTTCATGTCTTCCATTGTTGTCTCTCTCCACCTACATTTCTGTTGTTCGTTCCCCTCATGGGGAGCCTATACATCCAACCTTGTTATGAGCTGCTTCCTTCTCCCCCCCCTTTACTTTTTTTTATTCATTTTATTGGGGATGTATACAACTCTTATCACAATCCATACATGTACCCATTGTGTCATTTGCACATTTGTACATTTGTACATTTGCTGTCATCATTTGCTGTCATCATCATTCTCAAAACATTTTCTTTCTACTTGAGCCCTTGATATCAGCTAATTTGTCCCTCCCTCCCAGTCTCTCCTTCTTTCCCTTCCTCACAAACTCTTGATAATTTATAAATTACTATTTTTTTATGTCTTACACTGTTCAATGTCTCCCTTCACCCAGTTTTCTATTTTCCATGCCCTGAGGAGGGGATTGTATGTAAATCATTATGATTGCTCCTCCTTTTCCCCTCATACATTCCCCTTACCCTCCTAGTATCATTAAATCCTGAGGGTTTTATCTCTTCTGAATGCTCTGCGTTTCCAGCTCTTATCTGTACCAGTGTATATCCTCTTGTCTAGCCATATTTGTAAGATAGAATTGGGGTCCTGATAGTGCGGTGGGAGGGGGGAGCAGGGAATGGGAAGCATTAAAGAGCTATAGGAAAGTCATATTTTCATTGGTGCTGTGCTGCACTCTGATGCAGTACTCCTTTGTTGTTCACACAACTGCCTCTTGATCCATGTACAAGATATAAATAAACACTATTAAGTGTTCAGGAATACCCATTCTTCTTACAGTTATCCACAATTTACCATGGTTCACACAGGCAAATGCCTTTGAATACTGACTAAAGCACAATTAAACATATTTCTGGAATTCTCTGCTTTCAGCTAAGATGAAATCAACAACAATGATATTCCTTGTTCCATATCCTCATCTGAATCTGCTGGAACCTCTGGCATCTCCCTATCTCCCTATCAATGTACGGCTGCACTAATTATTGTATGATCTTCAGCAAAATTTTATGTGCTTGTCCTACCAATGTTTTGGTTTTTTTATATAAATTAAGCAATCTGTTTGGTCACCTTTCTTTGGAACTGGTTTAAATATGGTCTCTTGTCCAGGAGCTTATGTCTTTGGTAGCTTCTTGACAACCATATCTAATTATTCTTTTGCCATGGGTCCATTGAGGTACTTGATCTCTATCTGGGATAATTTAGTTAGGGATTATTTTTCCAAGTATTTGTCTACATCTTCCATGTTGTTGAATTCACTAGAATGTAGACTTTCATAGGACTTAGTGATTATGATTTTACTCTCATTGGGGTCTGTTGTGATTTCCCCTGCTTTATCTCTCTTCCTGGCTATTAATGTTTGCTCGTTCCTTTCCTTGGTTAGGTTTGCCAGTGTGGTCTGTCAATCCTTTCATAGAATCAGCTTTTGCCTCATTAATCTTTTGCATTTTTTTCATGTTTTTGGCTTCTCACTGCTTTAACTCTGCCCCAATTTTTATTATTTTATTCTTAGAAGAGTTGTTCAGTCAACTCTATTTTAGTTGCTGGAGGCTTTGTGACACCATACAAATCATAAGTCTTCCTTTCTCACATATGTGTCTATTGATATTAAGCTACCTCTGATAACTTATTTTGCTGTATCTTGTAAATTTTGATACATTGTGTTCTCATTCTCATTGGTTTCTAGAAACTTCCTAAACCCCTCTCCAATCTGAACCAGTACCCAGTTATGTTGCAGAAGATCGTTATTCATCCTTCAACTGTTCATCTTCGCTTTTCTGATGGCCCTTTTATTAGTCTCTCGTTTAATGTCATGGTGATTTGAGAAGAACATCTGAGTAATCTCTATATGTTTGAATTTACTCAGGCTGACTCATGCCCCAGCATGGGGTCTATTTTTTAAATTGAGACACGAGCATCTGAAAAGAGTGTGATTTTTTTTTGCCTTTGGATTGAAAGCTCTACATATGTCTGTGAGGAGCAGTTGCCAAATTGTGGTGTCTCTCTCTCTAGCCTCTTTGCTGGACTTCTTTCCCAGCCATCTACCTTTCTCTGATAGTGGCACATTAAAGTCTCCTACCAAGATTGTTGACTCTCTGATATCTTTTTTTATCTTGAAATAGTTTGATGAATTTTGTGAGTCTCTATGTAGGGCCATATATATTCATTATGCTCACTGCTTCCTGGTTTACTGGTCCTTTGAGCATTATATAGTGTCCCTCCTGTCTCTTTTTATGGTTTGAAGCTTCAGGTCAAATTTGTCTGAGATTAGGATAGTGACTCCTGCTTTTTTTAAGTTGCCAATTGCCTGGTTTATTTGCGACCATCCTTTTAATCTTAGTCTATTTTTGTCCAGAAGCTTAAGATGTGTCTTTTGCAGGCAAAAGATACATAGATAATGTTGTATGAGCCAGACCGTCATCTGTTTTCTTTTAATGCATGAATTGTGACCATTCAATTTCAAGGTTATTAACATGATCTGTGGATTCATTGCTGTCATCTCTGGTCTTTTTTTTTGGGGGGGGGACTTTTCTCCTATCTCCCCTCCTATCATTGTGCTATGCTTGTGTGTCACTTCATTGTTTCCTTC
>PVJH01048912.1:0-10576 GCA_004026705.1 Nesogale talazaci
TCCCGCTCCAACCTTTCCCCCCTCCCCCCAGGGCTCATTATTCTGCAGTCATTATTGTTTTGTCATATCTTACACTGCCCGGCATCTCCCCCTGCACACTCCTCCCTATGTCCGTCCTCCAGAGAGGAGACAGTCTGTAGATCCCAATAGCTGGCTTCCTCTCTCTCCACTCCACCCTCCCTCCACCCGTCCAGCAACTCCACTCCTACCCATGACCCCGAGGGCCTTATCCACCCCAAGTTACCTGCGTTTCCAGCTCCCATTCCTGCCAGTCCACCTCATGCAGTCCAGCTGGAGCTGCAGGGCAGAGTTGGGACTGTGGTGTTCAGGGGAAGGTAACATCTCTTGAGCTGGGAACTGTTGGACTCTGTCATCTGGCTGACTGTTGGTGACCTGCTTTGCTGTTTGCTGCCTGTGACCAGATAGCCTGAATGGCTCCACAGAGGACTACTCAGCGGTCCTCAAGACTTGGGAGCAATTTGTACTGCTTTATAGACTAGTTAACTGTTTCCTTCTTATCTTATATACCCTTCTCTCTATATAAATATATAAAGAGAATTGCTAGTGGCCTGGTTTTACTTCTCTAGAAAACCCTCTCTGACACAACTACTCTCTTTTTCATTAATAACACACCTGTAGTGCATGCTTACATAGTATTATTAACTGATTGTGGGTACAATAACTTATTTTTGTAAAGTTTGCAAAATCTTGTTGATAAAGATACATAACTGGATCGTTCTCAGAGCCTTGGAATGAATCTGGGCACAGGAGGGTTTTTGAAGCTTTACTTTATTAGGCTCACAGCAGATCTATCTATGTACACATCACTTGCATATGTGTTCCATATTTTCAAAGTGAAAATTATAACATAAAAAGATATTGAATTGTCACTTTGCCTTTTAATGCCATAGTTTTAATTTATTTCATTAAGTTAAATTCCAGTTTCAAAGAAGAGAGGTCTGCACAAGGAATACCTAAGATTAGAAAGACTTTCAATCAAGAGAGGGATGTGTAAAAATGTTTTTAAAAGGTTTGGAAGACAGTTAACATAAAGAAAAGGAGAACAACAAGACCAGCAATAATGAAATCAATTTGTATGATGACTCTGAACTGAAAAATTTGTGCACAAATAAACTGAATATGAGAACTGTGAAGAATGAACTTTACATTGAATAGTGCACTCATTTTTATTAACACTACAGAAAATTATATGGTGTGTTAAACTATGCATGGCCACTGACCAGAGTAGTATATCACATGGCTAAAATAACTAAGCCTTATTAAAAGAATGCTTTCTTAGATTATCGGGGGTGGGGGTGGAGTTGGGGGGAAAGATGGAGGCCTGATCTGGTTCTGTAAATAACAACCTATACTCTCTTGAAAAACCAAATAAACTTTCTTGCTCAGCTATAAAATGGTGACAGTAAAATTTTATAAGGGAAAATGTTTAAGATATTCTCTATGATTTCTTCTAGTTCAATAAGTTCTGGGAATTTATATATATTTTGTATAGTTTTAAAATGTGATGCCATAGCATATGTAGAAGTCAGAATTGTTGTTTTTATGTAGCTGAAATAATTTGAAAATAATAAGCTAATTGATATGGTTATATGACAGTTTCTTCAGAGACAAATTATAATTTAATAATGACAATATTGTACGGAGTGGAACAAAGAATGACTCCAGTGAATCTTTTTGTAAGAAATGTTTACATATTTTGAAAAAGAGAAACAAGAAAGATATGAATCCCATAGGGATTCAACATTTTTAATCTTAGCATAGCTTATCCTTTAAGAAGACAATATACAAACCTATGCACAAGATAGACTGCACCACCCCACAGTCTAGGTGCTCAATATAGTGGCTTAAACTACTGAATTCTGAAAAATAGAAATAATGAAGCTAAAATATGTATTTTCAGCATTATTTATAGAAATGAAAGCAGCAGAGCGGACAAAGTTACGCATACATTTTATATAACGCATAACAGGTCTTTCAGCTTTAGACTATATTAACACAGCTCTGCCTCTTTTTAAATATAAAAATCTTTGAGATGTGTTGGTTCAATTTAAAAAATTTCTGTTGGCTTCTGGGGCTACCCCTCGAAAATTACTAATTGGATACAATTCAATATCAATTGACATGCTATGGCTCTTTAATTTTCCTACAGCCAAATTCTATGTAAAGCAAAGTACCCCAGATGGATATGTATGCTTTAAATACTGTTGCAGAGCCTGGAAACTCCCAAATCTGTATATCATGCATCAGGCTAGCGCTAGAGTCTTCTCTTGACTCATGTGATTACAGGAGTTGATGAATCCATAATCCGCAAGAGACAGGAAACCTGTTTCTTCCAAGAATCAGAGATGAAAGGACAGTAAATGAGATGCACTACCAAGAGAGTGTGAGCTTTACCAGACATTCATATTTGGTACAGGGCACAACCCTAAATAAACTTGTCTTTCTACTTATTGTGTTTCTCACTTCAGATGATAAAATGGAGGAAAATGCTATCCCATTAGGAAAACATAATCTTACTCTAACCACTGGCATGATAGCCTAGCCAACCTGTTACATAACATCAACCATCGGAATTGATCTCTTGTTAATTTGGCAAATCTCCTTAAAGCATACAGAATCTCTCAATAAAGAAAATGAGTCATATTTTTGCTTAACCATAAGTAACTAAATATACAATAGGATATTTTATATACAATATACTGGCAGGGGCTGAGCCCCGGTGGCGTAGTGGTTGAGTGCGGGACTGTGGTCCACTGGCTTGGCGGTTCAAATCCAGTGGCATCTCTCCAGGAGCAAGGCTGGGTACCTCTTATAACCACCAAAGGGCAGTGATGCCTGCCCCCCAAGAAAACATTAAAAAAAGGAAATACACTTGCATATTTTTATGAATAATGGGATAATGGAGGGAGAAAACAAAAACATTATATATTATAAAAACTAATATATACATAAATATTTGTGTACATATACACCTACATTATCCCACATGCACAAACATATACATTGAAACAACAAAGAAATAGCATGATACAGGTGAATAAATTACTAGTGGTATTCATATAAATTTCCTGTCATCTCAGAGACAATGTCACCTGTGTCTAATAATTTACAAGGAATATGACTATTTATTTCCCTCCATGAATGTTCATTCTTGAAAACGACTACATATTCTTTGGGGAGAGGCTTGGAGAAATACTAACAATATGAAGTTATGAAATTGTAGTGAGGGTCTTCAAAAGAACCCAGCGCCCTTTTATTCAAAAGGCTGAATAAAAGGTTGTTTATTCAAAAGGTTGTTGGTCTATAAAACTGGCTCCAGTCTGAGAATCACATGAGGGGCCGTGACTCTGTTCTGGTTATTCGAGCCAGGAAGCCATTCACTTGACTTGACTTTTCTCTGCTTGCATAGGTCAAGTAAATCTGTATCATATTTGAGCATATAACACACTGACCTAAAGAAAAGCACATGTGTCTGATGTGCATGGAGTGCATAGGAAAAGAATGCAGGAGGCGATTACATAACTTTCAAAAAAGATATAATGTGTTTGCTGTCAAGTACAAAGACAGTAGTAGAGTTCCCACCTATTTCTCTTGGGCTGCTGGCTCTTCTGCCGCTTCCACCACTGTTGCTTCTCCACTCAGGGGCCAGAAAAAGTTCAAATAACACACCTTCCTTATGGCTGCTCCCAGTGGATGCTCTTAAACCACTCATGTTAAGCCCCCAGTCACTGTTTTGTCTGAGTAGCAACTGAGGACAGTAAAAATTTGCCAGTGACCAATTAAGAAGCAACTATATTGGTCTCTTCTCATCAGGATCAATGAAGAATGAGGAAATCCAAAGATTCCAGGAAACAATTATTACAGCACACTGACAAACCAGCTGAAGACTGGAGACAGGAAGATTCGAGTTATACTTGAGTATCACTGGATACCTTGTTAACGAGGGTGTCCAGAAACAGAGACAAAAACTGTGTGCGACACAGTTCAAAAGCCAGAGAGTGACTGGATAAGACAGTTATAACCCTCAAGATAGTGGTCTGTACACAATACACCTATAAAATATTGTTGCATTGGGGAAATTGCAGTCAATATCAGAAATAAGTTGTATGTGCATTTTTAATAGAATCATTTTTTTTCTGTTAAAATTGGGCTTGAGATTCAATTCCAATATCTTAGACACTGCTCTCTAGGAATAGCAAAAATCAGTAAGGTATCCACTTAGAAGTGCATATTGCCATTAGATGCCATCAAGTTGGTTCCAACTCACAGTGATGTGATGAAAACAATGAATCACTGTGTGGTCCTGCATCATTCTCAAAATTATCATGAAGTTTGAACCCATTTTTGAAACCATTGTATTAATTCATCTTCTTTGGTGCCTACCTTTTTAAGGAGGCTGGCGGGTCATATTCATAGTCAGACATCAAAGTAGAAAATTTCCCTGATGCACATGGTTTCAGACTGCTGCCTTCTGGGAAAGAGAGCTGCTGGACCCGCAGATCTGCTTGAATGTCTTCTGTCACCACATCACAGAACTTAGCAGAGCATGAGTCAGATACAGTCTTGAGAAAGCAAGCTTTGTCAGATACTCATAGCTCATGAAAACAGATGTCACCTCAGTGGAACAGATTCTGTTTCAATTGACAGGTTTTTCCACTGATTGGCTGCTTACATCATATCCCAAGATGGAGGATAGTCATGTTCTACTTCATAGAAGAGTAATCAGGCCAATGTCTGTCAAACCACTGTGAACCACAACCAGTCCACATTGGCATCACAAATGAATATAGTCTTATCATCCTTTGCCTGAGTAAGGCAGTCTTCTGTGTTCAGATTTCTGTCATACTCTCTTTTCCCAATTGTTTTACCACATTCCTCACTTTTTCAATTGTCATAAGTCAATATATAGTTCTCCCCATTTTCTCCATTAGGAAATATTCCAAGTCATGCATACACAATCATGTTTTACACCAGGAGCTCCCCTCCCCCCAATATCTTGACCCCATCGATCTTGATGCCCTCTTCATAGAATGGTCATGGTTGTATGATGTGTAGAAGAGTCATCTCTTCTCAGGCAGAAGGCAGAATATTTCTTTTTCCTTATGACAGCTCGCTGTTTTAGAATAAAGACAGCTCCATTTATGATCTAGTGGCCATTTGTCTCAGACAACCCCCCTCCCTTATGTTTGGCAGTAGATTTTCCCCTGATGAGATAGGAAGTAGGAACTTGAAGGGAAGGGAAATTGACGGAAGGTAAATGTCAGGATAGTTTTCCCTCTCTCTTATACTTTGAACAGTGTGCATTCTGTCAGTGTGTATTCTGTCAGTGTGTCAGGAAAAGTTCTCTAGAGAAGAAAAAAGACAAAACTCTTTTATTTATAGGTATATACAAAGAGATTGATATGAAGAAGTGGTATCAGATGCCATCAAGTTGCAGAAGTGCTAAGTCCAGTCTAGGTCAAGTTTGTGTGTCAGATATAAGCTGAAGACTCCTCCTGATGTCTGTCTGTGCAGGGGCTGACAAAGAGGAAACAGGAAGATGAAGCTGGAAGATCACAGGCTAATGGATGACAAGTTGAATGTTTTCAAAGTCAATAGTCCAGAGATGACTCCTGGTTTGGGAGTTATATAATTGTCAATTTAAGGATTAAGCATGTAGGGGTGGAATCTAACTTGTCAATCAGATTGTAATCTTTGAGGCCTCTGGGTGGGCATGGACTTCTCCTGAGAATTCTGGGAAATCTTGATTTTCCTTTTGAAGGTGGGAAACCCTTCTCTTTCTCTGTTACTACCTGGGAGACATTGAGGCTGACAAGACACATGGAACTACGCTAGTGCCCTAAGTTGGAGAAGCTACATGGACCTACCCTGATGCCATCACAACTGTGAAGCCAGGCAAGCCATGTTGGAGAGCCCTGCCAGTGCTGAGAGACTTACAATACCACTGGATCCAATGACTCTATTCCCACTGGCCTATGATTGTCCTGTATTTGGCATCATTGCATGTATTTACTGTGTCTGAAGAGGAATTTATAGATTGATATTGTACATAGAGCCTAGAATCTGACTTGACTTTGACAAGACTGGGCTGAGATGTTTTTCTTAATGCTCAATTCCTCTTGTATATAAACCTTTCCCTTATGTACATATGAGTGCCTCCATGAATTTGTTTCTCTAGTCTACTCTAACACATGTGGGAACAGTGCACAACAAACCGTAAGATTGACAAAGCAGATTCAGGATCCATCTGGCCTTAGAAGTGAACTAGCTTACATGCTTTGTCAGTGCATACTAAGTTGGCCACATCCTGAATGACATCTCCCTCAATTGTGTCATGACCATGACTAGATTCAATGCTTGACTGCTTCATAAAAGATCCCATCGTGTAGCTGACTACTCTATGCTATATATCTTATCAGAAGAGAATCTTGGCCCACCCAAGTTGACATAAAACCTCTCTATCATAAATAGTCACTGTGATTCTGCGGTGAGTCTGACATTCTTGTGGCTCCAGCTCCTGCCAGGCACTGGGCGTCTGGACTCTTCCTTCTGCTCCTCTTTTTCTGTCCTCGTTTTGGTGGTGGCTTCCTGATGTGACTAATGTGTAATTTGCTTCATTGTATCTGACCTGTCAGGAATACCAGGAGTATAGAATCTATAAAATGAAAGTCAATGCTTTCCTGCTCTTATGCTACTCAGGTTTCTTGTGAGGATCCATGTCCTCATTTCAGAGTCAGTTGCTTTTGCTCTCTGCTATCTAAGGGAAGGTCTCAAGGTTTTAGGATTTTGATTAAGGACATCCTTAATCTCCAAAATAGTCACACAGATTTCTCTTTTGCCTGTATTATAATTTTGATGATGCATATTTTTATTATAAGGGGGTTTCAAAAATAATAAGAGAGTTTGTGTGAAAAATTGGAGGTAACAGAGAATGGACTTTCCCCCAAACTATTTTGAGCTCTTTAATTTATGCATATAATTGCCCTCCTCTCTGTCTGTCTATATTTCTATCTATGCTTTAAACTAAGATGGTCTCTCCTCATTAGATAAAGTGTTTTCTAATTTCTTCTTTAGGTCTTCTGGACTGGGTTGTCCTATGGTTTTAGTTATCTAGTTCTTTTGCAACAAAATACTATAAATGAAGACCTCAAAGAACAGGAGCTTATCTCATAGGAAGTTAGAAATCCAAGTTCTAGGAGGCTTTCCTGATTTGCTCTGAAAGATGATTTGTACCTTGGTTTCTCTACCATGCTTTTCAGCATTTCTCTGTAGACCTCAGTGGGCCTCTGTGCCTAGACCACCATTTTTCTATCTCCAAAGTGGTTAAGTTTAAGACACACCTTATATTAAGATGACCTCATTACATAACAAACAAAGATCTTATTCCCAAATGAGATTGCCTATAGATACAAGAGTGAGGATTTGTAACACATATTTTGGGGGACACAATTCAATGCACAACACCCAAAAGCCTTGTTTTAGTCTCATGGAAAGGACTTTAGTATAAAAGGAATATTGTTGCAGTCCATTAATAACTACACATTTGATTTGCAAAACCACTGCCATGGTGAATTGAGGTAATACTATTCCATTTCTTTAGCAAGCAACCACCTGCTTAAGTAGGTTTGCTCTCATTTTCTTCAATGTTTTGTTAAAATGGTAAAATGCTTTTGTTAACTTTTTTATGGATAACTCATGTTTAAGTTCACATGCATTTTATAATTTGTCTTGTGCCTTGCTATACATGCTTTGTAAACATTCCTCTTATTAATAACTAATTCAGTTTCCATCATTCTAAAATGCTATGCTTATAAACTGTTGCTACTGTTTCCAAGTAGCACAGTCTAATTTCCAAGTGCCCTTCTCCTAGAGCTTACCCCATGTAGCGCCTACATGAACAATACTTGCTTTTGATTTTCACGATTACCATCATATATGTACCTTTGTGTTAGGATTCTCTAATTTAGGTCTCATGTTTTATATATAGAATCTTGCTAAAAGCCAGATTTGAAAATATTTTTTATGCTTCTTATCGCAAGAATTTCTACCACGTTAGCCTTTGTTATTTGCTTTGCATGCTCCGTGGCTTTTGTAATGATAGTTGAGATTGTATTGCTATGGAAATTTTGATGATGGGAACTTTTAAGCCTCTTTAATTGAACATTTCTTGATTACAAATGATATTTTATATCCTAATTCCAGTGTTGTTATTAATATAAGTAGTTTTGTTGAAAACAACTAGCTGTGACCAGGAGTACTATTGCAAACCAAAACTAATAAAGTATTCTGAATATATTATTTTACTAAAATCTTGAAAGAATTTTAGAAATATGTATACGTCACTGAGTCCTGATGGCATAGTGGTTAGTGTGGGGCTGTGGCCCACAGGGTTGACAGTTCAAATCCAGCAGCAGCTCTCCAGGAGCAAGGCTGGAGTTCCTACTCCCACCAGGGCAGTGCTGCGGAAAAAAGAAAAAAGAAAGAAATATGTATACATGTCAGTACTGGAATTTCTAAAAGCGTAGGAATTAATAAATTTCCTGGTTGTTTTTCTAGTCTAATATATTCTCTTCTAAGCTATTTAAAAGATACACTCTTTTGAGTTTAATGTTTTACTAAT
The DNA here is from genome assembly GCA_004026705.1 of Nesogale talazaci. Classification (NCBI taxonomy): domain Eukaryota; kingdom Metazoa; phylum Chordata; class Mammalia; order Afrosoricida; family Tenrecidae; genus Nesogale; species Nesogale talazaci. Next base: position 8,642 of record PVJH01048912.1, read on the forward strand.
TTTGAAGAAAAATATCTGGTGTTTACCAAAAAAAACCCCTTTGCCATTGCATCACTAATATTCCTCTTCACCCCGTGTTTGTCACAGTAGAACTGAATCCCCCAGGGTTTTCAATGATTGATTTAACAAACAAATAAATAGATAAACTATGTTTTTGCTTTGAGTGAACTTAAACTTCCAAACTTCATTTTGTAGTCAAGCACTTGCATCTCCTAGGAATTTTGCTTTGCATAATGTATCATTTATTATAAAGCTATTTGTAATTATCTAATGATCCTATGTAGCTCCCTCTTCTTCTCTACCATATGTAAAAATTACTAATATTTGGATTGACGTTATCTATGTATCAGCAGAGATGACTGAAACTCTTTTTCCCAACTTGAAACTAGTTAGGTATTGAAATCACTGCAATGACATCTGACAGTGGATGCCTTCATTCATCTTTCTGAACTGAAAATTACAAATATGAACAGATAAAATAGCTTTTTCTGAGTGTTAAAAGATAGTTTGCAACTGAATGAAAAATGATATGATATATTTAGATTTGTTCATTAAAATTAATTAGAATCTTTGGGATATCATTTCAAAGTGAATGTCATCTCTAAAAATCACTTGATGCCTAACTTTAAAATCAAAATCAAGTATGACTTTATAAACAAATGAAATACCAACAGAAAATAATACTTCTGAGTCAAAATCATCTCACTGTTTTATGTTAACAATGCATATTATAGAGCTGGCTCAATATGTCCCATTTATTTTGTTTGTAGTCTCTTTTTTCTTTTTAGACTATCACTGATTATTATTATTGAAGGATAAGCATGATGCATCACTGTTTAGTTTAATTAAGAAAATAAGACTGAGATTAAAATCAACAGATTTCAGAGTCTTACTACAAGAAATGTTTAATTCCCATCATACAGAGTTTAATTGAACATTTACTTGATTAGTCCAAAGACCTGCCACCATCAAGTCTATTCTAATTTATAGTGACCTTTTTTTTTATCCATTTCTGCATCATTAAGTCTCTATGGATGTGATAACTTCATATTGCTCACCTAAAGCAACTGTTCAACTTGAATTGCCAAGTTTATGACTAACAGTGGGATACCTGAAAATACCACTGGAGGCTTCTGGACATTAGCTATTTGAAACCTGAAATTAAGAAGACTCTACATCTAGAAGCAGTAGTGTTTTAGCATTTTCGATCCTGAAAGCAGGGGTAAATATTGTTTTATTTTGTTTGGTTTTGTTTAAATGAATTCACTTTGACATTACACCTTTCACTTTTTAAAAATACATTTATTGGGTGCTATTACATCTGTTATCACAATCTATACATTTCTCCAATATGTCAAGTACATTTTCAACATTTGTCACCACCATCACTTTCAAAGCATGCTCTTCCCACTTGAACTTCTGATATCAGCTCCTCATTTCTTCCCCCTCCTTCCATTGCCCTCCCTCCCTGATGAACCTTTGATAAGTTATAGATTTTTTTTCATATCTTACAATGTTCTTCTTCACCTCTCACCCATTTTTCCACTATCTGTCCCCCTGGGAGGTGGTACTAGATGGATCTTTGTAATAGAATTCCCTTTTCTTCTCCAACCCTTCCCTAATCCTCCTGGTTTCTCTCTTCAAGTTGGCTCTAAGGGATTATCTATCCTGGATTCCCTGTGTTGTGATCTCTTACCTGTAGCAGTCTGTATGCTCTGGTCTAATCCGATTTGTAAAGTATAATTGAGGTCATGATAGTCGGGTGAAGGAAGGACCAAAGAGCTAGAGGAAAGTTGTGTGTTTCGTTGGTGCAATACTGCGCCCTGACTGACTCATCTATTCCATGTGAGCCCTCTGTGAGGGGATGTCCAATGGTTTACAGATGGTTCTGGGTCTCCATTCCAATCCCCTCACCCCCATTCACCTTGGGTATGT
>PVJH01048913.1:0-10511 GCA_004026705.1 Nesogale talazaci
TCTTCAGTAACTGTGGAACCATTTGCGTGAGGAAGAAGCAATTTCTATTCAACATTAATGTGATAGCTTCGATATCTACACATTATCTATGAATGGTTAACTGAACTCACTGCCAACATCTGCAAGATAAAATATGTTGCCTGATAACCACAGGGAGAAGAACTATTTCCTTAGGTTTTCTCCTCTAGCCATAATAATATTACAGGGATCAGGGGCTTTGAGCCCTGCTTCCTGTTACCATGAAGAGAGGATATGATGAATCCTGACAAATAAGTCCATGTGTCTGAAATATGGTGTGTTAGAACCTTGGAATAGGTACATTCTAATACTACTTCAGTTTTTAAGAATGAGTAGCAGTGAGTAGGAAAAAGGAGGATAGTTACAATTATTCATTCATCACTGCTGGTGATGGATTTACATTCTCTTTTCAAAATATGGTAGAAATGCTTTATTGGACTCAGAACTTATCCCATTAATGTAATGCAGGTCCATATTTATCCCATTTGAAGAAGATTATTTTTTTAAGTCCCAGTGAGATCTCATTGTAAAACAGTTTAGGAGAAGCAAAGCATGGGTGTTATGGTTAGTAAAATATATAATTTCTCAAGTATGTTGGAAGCTATGTCTTTCATATATATTTTAAGCATGCACTGAATGTATATATATAGTATATATATAGTATATATATAGTAGTACTATACTAAATTTTAAGTTCTACTACTCTTGTCATGGCTTTGGCCAATTTTATTTTCTCCCATTCTCTATTCACATTAGCTTCAGTGACTTTAAAGAACATAAAAAATATGAATGAATAAAAGAGGAAGAAGTGAAAGAGAATTTTCTGAGTTACCAAGCAGAGACTTGTCTCCTTTTAATATGCGAAAGTCTGGACTGTGAAGGTAGACAATGCATGTTTAATCTTGTTGCCAACATTCAACAGCTTTGTGAGTTTGACCAACTTAAGTGCTCTGGGAAATTGTACCCTGTGTGTAAACTGAGAATCATAGTACTACTAACCTGGTGCAGTAAAACCTACAAAAGTTGGAACCTCTGTAAGGCAGAAACTAGTCAGAGAAAGTGGTAGAAAAGTAAAAAACAAGAACTTGTGAGCTCTGGAAAATCATTAGAGTTCCATGTCTCACAGGTTTCTCTGTAGTGTGTGTGTGTGTGTGTGTGTGTGTGTGTGTGTGTGCATGTGAGAGAGTTGGTTGGGTAATCTGGCATATCTCTTTATCCATCGTCTTTGTAACTCCCACCAAAGGATTGGGTAGGAGCATGCAAATAAGAAAAATGACACTTCAGCACAGGGATTGATCCACTATGCTATTCCACTGGATTTGAAGTCTGCCATATCAGAAGCAGAAATGGGTGTCCACCCACAGAAGGAGGAAAGTCGAGTGTCTTTGGGTAAGAGGTTGGTTTACAGAGTGAGTGCCCTCTGATTAAAAATTTGAAAATGACACTGATGAAGCCTAACACATTCCTCTCATTCTTTAATGCTTCCCCCACTGCATCATGATCCCAATCCTGCCTCACAAATTGGTCTACACTAGGACACGTGCACTGGTACAGATAAAAGCTCGCAAGCCAGGGAATCCAGGTGTGTCAGGCAGGGTTCCCTTAGAGAAATGAAACCAGGACACTAGTAATTCTCTTTGTATATTTATAGAGAGAGAAGAGTATGCAAGATAAGAAAGAAAGAGTTAACTATCTATAAAACAGTACAAATTGCTCGGTGCAACTCACTTGTGTGAGACAGCTAGAAGACTGGCAGTCCTTCAAGTCTTGAGGGCCGCTGAGGAGTCCTTTGTAGAGCAATCCAGGCTATCTGGTCATAGGCAGTAAACAGCAGAGCAGGTCACCAACAGTCAGCCAGATGACAGAGTCCAACAGTCCCCAGGTCAAGAGATGTACATCCCAGGAGCGTGGTGAGGTAGGGCTTGAAGGAACCTCAACTCACAGCTCCACAGTCCACTATTAGGTGTCCCATGGGTAGTGTTGCTTGGAGGTCGAGGCACGGACAAACATGACAGGTGTCTGGTCTGAATATCAGAAAGCAAGAGAGCAAGGACGGGGCTCGCCAAGCCTTTCTATCTCCGCCCTTCAATTGCTCGCATGTGTTCATTGACCATGTCATCACAACAGACCTACCTATCGTCTTTGGCCATGTTGGCACCACAGGTTTACCTATAACACCAGGGCAGATAAACCCCTCAGAACCAATGATGAGAGTAGCAATACCAGGAGAGGAAGGGGAAGGTGTGGGAAGAAAGGGGGAACCAAACCACAATAATGAACATATTCCTCTTGCCCAGGTGACAGACAACAGAAGAGTGTGTGAATGGAAACAGCGGTCAATGTAAGACTTGAAGAAAAAAAAGATAAATTATCAAGAGTTCTTGGGGTGGGGAGTGGGAAAATGAGCTGATACCAAAGGGACAATTAGAAAGAAAATGTTTTGAAAGTGATAATAGCAACAAATGTATGTGCTTGACATTATGGATGGATGGATTGTGATAAGAGCTGTAAGATCCCACAGTGAAATGATTCTAATTTTTTTTCAAAATGATAAAGCAATCATAAAATGACTAGCATATAGTAGGCAATTAGGAATGCTATGTTGATTGAATAAATACATTATTTTGGTTGTTTCAGTGTGATCATCACACTCATGATCAATTATGGGACAGAAAGCAAATGGCCAATATAATGGTGGCATGAACTTCATTTTAGCAGTGAACTGGCAGATAAAATTTATTTGTTGTTGGAGGTTGGTCCTTCAACAACAGTAGTGCAAGATCCATAAAGAAAGAGTGAATTATTTCCTTACTTGCATCTCCCACTTCTCTATCACTCTCAATGTACCATACCATTGGGTTGATTCTGATTACAGTGGCTCTAGGAAAGAATAGAACTGGCCATCAATCTGTATGGACGCTTAGTGCATTGTTATTCTTAGGTGGTTGGTGGGTTCAAACTGGCAGTCTTTAGGTTAGCAACTGAGTATTTATCCAAATCATTAGGTTATCAATGATGAATAGAATTTTGATGACATTCCCACTCAGAAATGTCAATGTACAGAGAGGACCATAGGGTTGGCCTCACCAGGAGACATGATGCCCCTGTACTGACTCACAATGCTACAGGGGACAGCACCTGAGACACAGTACTGGTCTGAGCTTCTCCCACACCAGGGCGTAACATGAAGAATGCACAACAGAGCAGCAAGTGGAGCAAAGCAAAACAAAGTAAGTACCCAAGGAAGTTTAAAAATAGACTTTGGACTTGGTGGGGCTTTGTACGGCCTTAGATCTGATTGGAAAACATTCATAAGGTCAGCAGACCTGCTTATTTTATTTCCTTGTTCTTCATGTCTATCAGTATAAAGTAGGCAAGATTAAAAAGTGGAGGGAAAAAATGAGACCAATGGTTCCTAGAGGCAAAGGAGAAGAGGAGGTGGAGGAAAGAGAGGGGCGAGGTGAGAAGGGGCAACAAACTCAGGGATAAGGGAAAAACAAGAGATCTGAAATTGATGGGGAGGAGGGCACAGAATGTCTGGGATTTGATCAAGTGCAATGTAGCAAGAGAAAATACAAAGAGCTGAATGAAGGTGGAACATGATAATGGCACAGAAGGAAAGTCAAAGGAAATAGTGGAAAGAACTAGGAGTCAAAAGACCTTTATAAAGTGATAAGCATAGGCATGTACATATGTTAATATATTAGTATGTAATAATAGGGATATAGGTCTATGCACTTATATTTATAGGTTAAGTATTAAGGTAGCAGATGGACATTGGGCCTGTACGCAAGTCCTCCTTCAATGCAAGAACACTTTTTTTCTAAAACCTGTTATTCTGGGATGCTCACTTACCCAACACAATCACTGAAGACAAAATGGGTGCATAAAGTAATGTGGTGAAGAAAGCTGACGGTGCCCAGCTATTGGAAGATAAAGCATCTGCAGTCTTAAAGACTTGAAGTTAAACAAGCGGCCATCTAGCCGGGAGGCAACAAAGCACACATGGGGAAAAAGCACACCAGCCTGTGTGATTACGAGGTGCTGATGTGATTAGTTATCAGGCATCAGAAGACCCCAAACAAGCAAGCATTTTGATGCAAATGAGGGGGTTGGAGAGAGCCACAGTCATCTGTAGACAATTGAACACTCCTCACAGAAGGGTCACAAGAAAGGGACGAGCCAGCTAGAGTTCAACATAGCACCAATGGAACACAACATTCCTCTTCTTTGTTCATGCTTCCTCCCCACTCCTCTCTACCCACTATAATGACCCAGTTCTGTCTTACAAATCTGGGTAGACCAGAACACATACACTGGTACAGATAGGAGCTCTTGACATACAGAATCCAGGACAACCGCCCCCCCCTCCCCAGTAGGGGGACGTTGAAGGGTAAGGGGGAGAAAGTAGGAAGAGATTGTGATGATGGGCATACAACCCTGTCACTCAGGGGAACAAACAATAGAAACGTGGGTGGACGGAGACAGGAGATAATTAACATATGAAAATAAAAGTAATTTATTAATGATCAAGGGTTCATGTGGGTGGGAGGGTTGGGGAGAGAGAGAAAAAAAGGAGCTAATATCAAGGGCTCAAACAGAGAGAAAATGCTTTGGACATGATGATGATGTACCAATGTGTTCGATACAATTGATGCATAAATTGTTATGAGAACTGCAAAAGCCCCCAAATAAAATGATTTATTAAAATAAAAATAATACATTGTAAAGAAAAAAAAGGAGTCCTAAAACTGGTAATGACTCAACTTCTGTATTTCTTTAACTTTCAGTGACTAGGTCTCATTCTTAGCTCTGAGGTGTGTGGACTATTGGTGGCAGAGTTATTTCTAGCAATAAATAAACACTACCATCTTAATGTGTTTGGCATTCTAATACATTCAACAGCAGATCATTCTGAATCCAAGATGAGAAGATTGGTGTAGGTCTGTGTTGTATTCTTTTGATCCATATTTTGACTGAAATATCTCTTTAGTCTACCCATTGTGTACCTGCCTGTTAAAGAGTCTTTGTGTACAAATTTGGCAGAAGATGGAGAACCCTAATGGACAGGTGAATGACAAAAGTTATGAAGTTTGTTTTTTGTTGTGCTTCAGGACAGATTCTCTGTGATGCATCTTTACTTACTTTTGTCCACTGGACTAAAAATGTCACAAACTATGAAAGCATTACTTTTGGGATGTTCATTGATCTTAGAAGTAATGATGTTGCAAGATATAAACACTGAATGTGAGATATAAAAACATTAAAGCTTCCATCTGCAAAATGATCAATTTTTCTGGGTGTTTGATTCATTTCAAGATTTAAATGAAAGGTAATATCTTTGAATTCTTTTGTTACATCAGAATTATGATTGACTTCAGGTATTAGTCATTGATTTGCCAAAGGATCAGAAACCAAGGGTCGATTTCTGATTTATGCCATCTGAGTATTGGGTGAATTCTACAAACTTTAAATGAAGTGTCTTTTAAGTTATCATGAAAAGAATTGATTTTCTTTAGAGATTTGTGGGGGAGAAGAGACACCAGAAGGAGGAGCATCTTTGTGGTTTTCATGTAATCTTGTGTCAATTTGAGGGTTATGAGTGTAGGGGTAGAGTCTAGCCTGTCAGTCTGGAGATAGCCTATGAGACCTCCTTGTAGGCACGGGTTTCTCCTGAGAATTCTGGGAAACCTGGTCATACTTACCCCTAGAGTGTGAGAGACTCACAACTCAGTCCTTTGGAGATGCTTTACTGACAAGACACAAGGCTGACTCCCTGTGAGACATCCTGGAGGAGAAATCACATGGGCTTACTCTGATGGAACCAGGCCTCTGCAGCTGGAAAAGCCATGTAGAGACTCCTGCCAGTGATTGGATGCTTGAGAAGCCACAGACAGGGCCCTGCCAGCACTGAGATGCTTCCATCACCATGGGATACACAGGACTCTATACTCACTGACCTGCGATTTATCCTGGTGTCATTGCATGTGCTTTGTGAATCTGAAGAGGATTTTATAGATTGGTGTCAGACACATAGGCTAATATTAGACATATAATCTTGGACTGGAGTGGGGTGGAATGTTTCCTCGATGTTCACTTGCTTTTGTATAGAAACCCCTTTCTTCCACACATGTGAGTGTTTATGAATTTGTTTCTCTAGTTTACGCAGACTAACGCAAACATTAAATGCGATCAACCCAAAATTCACTGCCACTGAACTGATTCCAACTTATCATAGGGCTACAAGGCAGAGTAGAACTGCCCCTTTGGGTTTTTGAGATGGCAAATCTTCCAGAACTCCTCATCTTTCTGCTATGGTGGGTATGGTGGGTTTGACCTGCTTATCTTAAAGTTAGCTGGCCAATGTGTAACCTATTATGCAACCACCGCTCTTTTAACTGGCCAAGGGTTTTAAATGGAATTTGTCAACTGCAATGGAAGTCCAGGAAATCGTGATAAAAAGAAACGCTCTTCATCCGTGGTGTGATGCCAATGCCGCGTAAATGAAAGCAATCGTTTTCAATTATTTGCTCATGTTCTGTAGACTGCAACACTACTACGGTAATGTGGCTCTCTCCTTCTGTCATTGAATGGGGACGATGGATTCCTTACAATACCACTCACCATTTGCCTTGAGTCCATCCTGATAGTGGTGACCCTGTGTGTGCACAGACTTCTCAGGGCTCTGACCTTTTAGAAGCAGTTTGATAGTTTTTGTTTGTTTTCTCTTGAGGGGCTCCTGGATGGACTCGAACTTCCCAGTTTTGGGCTAGTAGCCCAGAGTTTGTCATTTTCTCTCATTCTGGGAATCTGGAGCTCCAAATTTCCACAGTAATGGTGGGGGGGGGGAAAGAAAAGAAAGAAAGGAAGAAAAGAAAGAAGCCTACCTTTTACTCTGAATATTGCACGGAAACAAGTACAAGCACTTAGGAACGAATCTGCTCTTACTCACATGCTTGTTAAGACGAACATACAGATACATACTGAACATGCCAGATTGAAGTGATGCCAATAAACTATCATTATTTGAATTTCTATCCCAACCAATAGATTGTTTTAGAATGTCTGTATTTTTTCGGCTATCAATTTTATTTCTTTCACTGACAGGAACATGTAATCCCTTGTCCATACTGTGTCCCAAGCATTATTTTCTAGGTTCTGTTTCCAGTTTAATAGACAATCTACTTATATTGGGACATTCCAAGCCAATTGCCGTGGAACATAAAGTATCATGAGTGTGGCTAGTGTCAGATTACCCAGTGGCCAGCATCTGTCCCTTTCCAATCTCACCGCACCTTCCTGCAGAGTGGAACCATCTATTGAGATTGCAGTCCCTGACAGGAATGAGTTAGCAAGATTGTCACTCACTTGTCATCGTACATTGGGTGAAATCTATGTATAATTATTCACTGTAGTGGTTAGCAATAAGGAGGTTCATGCTTACCTTGATTATTGAGTATTCTGACCATGGGCATGGCTTACATGCATAATGATATACTGGATGGCCAAGAAGTACAGCCTGAATGCTCCTTAAAGGCAAGGGTGGTGAGACTTCATCTCCTGAAATCAAGGCCAGTTGCCAGGAGGAAGCAACCCTGGAGGACAGCATACTTGGCAAAGTAGCAGGACGAACAAAGAAGAGGAAGACTTTTCACAAGATGGGTTGACACAGTGCCTGCATCAATGGGCTCAAATGTGATAACAATTGTGAGGATGGCCCAGGGCCAGCAGTGTGTTGTTCTGTTGTACATCAGGGCCCCATGAGGCAGAGTCATTTGACGGCACCCAATAGCAGCATTCTTAAAAAAATACCTTTAAATCACTCTTTTGGGAGCTCCTACAACTCTTGTCACAGTCCACACAGTCATCCATTGTATGCAAAGCACATTTGTACATCTGCTGCCATCATCGTTCTCAAAGCATTTTGTTTCTACTTAAGCCCTTGGTATTAGCTCCTCTATTCTCTCCTCCCTCTCGCTTCCCACTTCCCGAATGCATCCTTGATAATTTATAAATTTTTATTATTTTTTTTCATATTGTACACTGTCTAATGTTCTTCCTTCACCCACTTCCCTGTTGCCTGTACCCCAGGGAGGAGGCTATATGTTGATCCTTATAATTGGTTCCCCCTTGCTACTCCGCCTTCCCTGCACTCTCCCAGTATTGCCACTCTCACCACTGAACCTGAAGGGATATCTGTCCTGGAGTCCCCATTTTTCAGGTTCCTTTCTGTACCAGTGTACAATCCCTGGTTTAGATCAATTTATAAGGTAGAATTGGGATCATGATAGTGCGTGGATGGGAGGAGGTAGGAAGCACTTAAGAACTAGAGGAAAGTCTCATATTTCATCGTTGCTGCACTGTACCCTGACTGGCTCATCTCCTCCCCATGACCCTTCTGTAAGGGGATGTCACTTCACCTACAGATGGGCTTTGGGAGCCCAATCTGTACTCACCCTCATTTATAATGGTATAATTTTTAGCCCTTTGACACCAACAGCAGCATCCTTACACTGTGTTTCATGCCTTTATTGTGGTTGGGACGGAGCGCCAATAACACTGTAGATTAGGTTTTGGGATTCTTTTTGTTTATTTGTTTTTTGGGGGGCTCCACTGCCCTTTGGGGGTTGTGGGAACTACCCAGCCTTGCTCCTGGAGAGCTGCTGCTGGATTTGAACCGCCAAGCCCATGGGCCCCAGTCCCGCACTCAACCACTACGCCACCAGGGCTCAGCCCTGTAGATTAGGTTTTGGTGATGCAACTGCAGCAACTTCTCCATGGGAGAAAGCTGAGGCTGTGTGCTAATATAAAGGTTTAAAATCTCAGTAATCTCATAGGACTGCTATGTGTCAGATTTGACCAATGGCAGTGGGTTATTGTGCTTGGGCAGGGAAAAATTCACATGTGATTTTTCATCATCAGGAAAAGGAAGAGTTTTCACACTGGGTCAGAGTGAGCAGTCCAGTGAAAGGGATGAAGAACCTCAGGGTGATTCAGTCTCAGTGTGGTGGGCGTAGAGTGAGGACAGTGTGAATGAAAAAATAAACTGTACCCACTAAGTGGTCTTTCTGGTTTTTTTTCCAAAGGAACAAAAGGAGTTTATTTTCTAGCTTAAGCTAGGGTAGGGCTCACATCACTACCCAGCACAATGGTTTCCCAAAGCCTCGACCCAGACAACCACATAAAGCTAAGTTTTTATAGTTTCAGGTTACATAGAAGGGAGTGACCTTCCCGCTTCCTGCCTGTGTTAGTCCGGGTAGACTACAGGAACAAATTTATAGACATGCATATGGATATAAAGGAATGGTTTACATACAAAAGGAATGGAACACCGAGAAAGCATCCCAACCCAGTCCAGTTCAAAGTCTGATATTAGCCCATATACCCGATACCAGTCTATAATGTCTCCTTCCGACTCACAAAGTCACAAGTCAGTGGGTGCAGAGCCCCGGCGATGGTAGGGGTCTCCCCATGGTTCCTCACTTCCAGGGCTCAGGGTCCATCAACAGCATCCAGTGATGATAGAAGCAACTCATCGCTGGCAGGGGTCCCCCATGTTGCCTCTCCAGTTTCAGAGGTCTGGTTCCATCAAGGCAAAGTCATGTGGCTTCTCCTCCAGCTCCTCAGACGCTGCCATCTTGTCTTGTCCATGATTCATCGTCTCTGAGACTAACTCCCAACAACTGGGGAGATAGATTCTCATCTTCACGAGGGAAATATCGCGAGACTTCCCAGGCGTATCAGGAGAAAGCCATGCCCACACGGAGACTTCATTGACTACTCAATGGCTATCTCCAGAAGAACAGGCTAGACACCACCCCTACATCTCAATCATGAAATTAACATAAGCACATAATCGCCACACCGCCATAGAGTTCCATTAGAGGGAAGGTAGCTGTTCTCTATAGGCAAACTGCTTTCCGTGTCTTTCTCTGGTTGGCTGTCAGGGACTTGTTGAATTTTGAATGCTTCTTCCTGGTTCCAGGTGTTGCATCCGCTTCAGGGAAGTCATGGGTTTTCTCTGAAATAGAAACTTAGGCCTACCCTGAGTTTCTGCTTTTTTGGAGTCTGTCATGGCGTTTCTCAAGTTTACTGAATGTGAAGAACATAAGGTCCTACATTCCCCCCTTTTTTAGTGCCTATTTTAGAGCATTCTTGCTCAAAACTGTAGGAAAGCAAGGTATTTCTGTTTTAAATCTAAGTTGAACAATTTAACTAAAAATGTCAATATAAATGAATTCCTGAGACACAAATGATACAGCTGATTAATTTTTTAGTTAAAATAGATGAGCAATACACTGGCTAAATTAAATGAACAATTTTACTTTAAAAATCATTTTATTAGGGGCTCATACATCGTTTTTCACAATACATAAATACATATACTGTGCCAAGCACCTTTGTGTGTCTGCTGCTATTATCATTCTCCAAAGATCTGCTTTTCCACTTGAGCCCTTGATATCAGATTCCCATCCAATTTTACTCTTTTTTAC
>PVJH01048914.1:0-10562 GCA_004026705.1 Nesogale talazaci
AGGCGAGTTGTAGCTCTCTGACCCTCCTTGGGCAGCCACATCTCCTTCTGGCGCTGCCAGGAAAGGTCCTTCACTTTCAAAGATTCATGTGGCCAGATGGTAGCCTGAGCAAATAATCGGAGAGGACAAATTATATGGAGGATGTGACATCAGGATTAGGGGGAGGCTTATTAACCACCTGAGATAGGCAGATGGCACAGTCTTGCTTGGTGGAAGTGAGAACTTGAAGCAGTTGGTGAAGAACAAGGATTGCAGCCTTCAGACCACGTTCTAGCTCAGTGTTCCTGCCATGTGTCAGTCTGGACTCAGAGCAACGATATCGGACAGAGTAGACTTGCCCGCTGTGAGTTTCTGAGACTATACCTGTTTACAGTAGACAGGCCCAGCGTGCTGCCTCGGAGTCACGGGGGGTTTTGAGCTGCTGACCTTGTGGGACGCAGCCCCATGTGTAACTACTAGCAAACCCCAAACCCCACGGCTGGGCCAATAGGTCACCTCGTGAGAAGCCAAGAAAAGGTTGCGGTTGTCAAGGATTCTGTCTTGCGGGCTTGGAGCCACCATCATACTCGTGGAAGTAGCAATCAAGGGGTCATCAGACCCATCTCATTGGGTAAATCTGCCCTCTTTAAAGTGTGCAAAAGCCAGGATGTTATGTTGAAGGCCAAAGTGCACCTAATAAACCCTCGCCTGGTATACTCAGTTGCCCCCGATGCACGTGGACATTGTAGGTTGAATAAAGAAGATCATTATGGTTGTTACCTAATCTGTTGCCAACTTGAGACTGTTAAGGGTGAAGGGGTGGGGTATAGCCTGTCAATCAGGCCACAGCTTGATGACCTCACTTGGAGGCACCAAGGAGTTAAACAGCCCACTGGAGGTGGGACACACACACACACTCCCTGGGAGACATTCTGGTTGACAAGCCACATGGAGCTATACTAGCGCCCTGGAGTGGGAGCCACGTGGAGACCCATGCTAGCACTGAGATGCTTACACCACCACTGGATCCACTAGACTTTCCACTGGCCTGTGATCTTCATGCATGCTGCGTCATTGCATGTGTTGGGTAAGTCTGAAGAGGAATTTATAGTTTGGCACTGGATGTATGGGGTAATACAGGATTTATGAACATGGGCATGTCAGGAGAGAGCTGTCCCTAGGAAAGCACACCATGTCTGTAAAGGAGAGAGGCAGTGAAAAAGAAGGACCTCCCACAAGATGGAACAACACAACACAGTGGCTGCAACAATCAACTCAAACATAAAACAACTGTTCTTTGGTGGTCCAAAGGGCTGCTAGGAACCAGAAGTGATCTGATGGTCCCTCACAATAGCTATTCTCTTTACGACAGCATTACGTTGTCCTTGTTTGATGGATGACAAATGGAAACATCCAGTGAGTACTAAGTTGAGCTAACTGTATACAGTTGGGAAGCGATGGAGCTCTCACTCCAAGGCTCCTGCACTGGATCTCGAAGTTCTACTCCCCTCAAGCTCATGCTTCTCTCTCTCTTATGATTGCTTTGCGCACTGTATTGTGCTGGCTGCCTAAACAGCACCCCTCCCGTTATGAACTTAAAAGGAACATGGTGGTCCAAGTCGCGACACCTGTAACTGGGACACCGTTGGGGAAATGAGGCTTCCTCTGTGATGGAGACCAGGTGACACCATAGTTAATGCGTGCACTTGGCATTTGGAACCCACCAGCGACTCGACAGAAGAAAGATAGGGCAGTCTACTTCCTTAGTGATCGACAGTCTTGGAAACCCCACGGGGCGGTCCAACTCGGACCTCCAGCATTGTTATGAGTCAGAACCTATTGGGCTTGGTTTTGTTAGGTGAATGAGGTCATTCCAGAGTAGGGCGGATCCTAAAGCTAACCACGTATGAAGGGTGTCTGAACAGACAGATGCCATACGAAAACCTATCTGAAAGTAAAGGATTGCTGACAGAAGCAGAAACAATGAGGGGGGAGGAGGGGGGGAAATGAGAAACTGAGACCAAGGGCTCAAGTGGAAAAAAATGTTTTGAAAATGATGAGGGCAACATATGTACACATGAGCTTGACACGATGGATGGATGGATGGATGGATTGAGAAAAGAGCTGTATGAGCCCCCAATACAATGATTAAAAATAGAGGGGCCTACAGAATGAATCAATACAGCAGAGATCAATTTGAACGTTTAGCTTCCCAACCTGAAAAAATAAATCCCTGTTCTTTAAAGCCACTTGTGGACAGATCCTGAATTTACTTGTGTTTATGGCTTAATGCAAAAAAAAAAAAAAAAAAAAAACACCAAAAAAGTAACAGACGAAACACTTCGATACATTGGTTAAGAAAAAAAAAAAATCTGGTCTTTAATGTGTTAAGGAAACTAAGACATTTCACCCTCCCCTCCCCCATCCCCCTTCCATCTTTCTAGCTGAGCATTCTCATACCAGGCCATGGGCTTCGGCTGCCTCTACCTCAAGAGATGACCAATCTCATTCCCCAAGCAGGACAGGGCACATCTAAAGTGACCAGATTTTAACATTGGTAAAGCAGGACACCATTGATTGGGGGGGGGGGGGGAGGTAGGGGGTAGGGGGGGTTTATTCCCTTCTCATTCTCCTGCCATTCCCTAGCTTCTTGTGCATTCTTTCCAAAAATCAGGACTTTTTAAAAACCCTGGGGGATGTGGGAAAAATTGTTTAAAATCAGGACTTTCCCACCAAGAGTGGCACATGTGGTCACTTTACACATGACTCAACCATGAACAATGACGATATGCAGGAAGAGCTATGCAGGCCATCTCCCGAGACAGGTGTCTTCTCACTGACTTCTCTTTTCCTGGGAGCTGTTGCCTCTGCCTGTGACATCTACAACTGCCAAAGCCTTCTCACTGCCAGCCAGAAGCTGAAGCCAGCACCGAGGAGGGCAGGGCTGGGAGATGGTAGGAACCCTGGATCCTAATGACATCATTGAGCTCTGAACCAACCATGAAGGATCTATTCCAGAATGCTTACTGTATCCCATAACAAATGCTAGTCTCTAAGCAACTTGGGGTTGTAGCCAGGAGACCCTGGCCTTATTCAGGCCTTCTCCCACACCTACTCTAAATCCAAACCAAACTCAATGCCATCGAGTGACTCTTAACGACCCTCGATGACAGGGTAGAACTGCTCCCATGGGTTTCTGAGGCTGTAACTTTTTTTTAAAGTTTCCTTAGTATTTGATCCACATGTCACACCATTCAATAATTCAATAGTTCAATCACATCAAGAAGAGTTGTACTATTGTCATTATATTCAATTTTGGGAAATTTTCTTCTTCCCTGTAGTCATTGTCATTCATGTAATTATATTTTCCTAACTGTGACAAAAAATATACACAACAGAACATTCTCTGATTCCACAAATTCTTCTTGTATAATCCAGTGTCATTGATTATACTCTTCGTTCTGTACAGCCACTATTGAGAGCCTTTCCTAAAGAATTCGACCACCATGAACATAAATTCAATGCTTCCTACACAACCACCCTTTCCCCTTCACTTATGAAGTTTGCTTTCTTTTTTTCTTCCAGTTTTCTTGATGTAGTATTTACATTTCATTATATCCATGGTTAAATCACTTTTAAGATGAGTTGTGTAAAATATAAATAAATACAATGAGTTGTATAAACACATTCAGTTTTATGCTCCCTCCCACATTCACTGTTCACACCCCAAATCCCATCACCGTCCCTATTTTCCACCTCGGGCTCCTACATCCCCTATAACTAAAGTAACCAGATTTTAACATTGGTAAAGCAGGACTCCCCATTGATGGGGAGGAGGAGGAGGGTGAAGGGATTAAAGGGGCTATATTCCCTTCTGGTTCTTCTGCCGTTCCCTAGCTCGTTGTGCATTCTTTTCAAAAATCGGGATTTTTTTTTTTTTGGAGGGTTGGCCTCACTGCCCTCAGGTGGTGGGAGTGGGAGGCCCAGCCTTTGCTCCTGTGAGCTGGAATTGAACCTCCATCCCAGTGGGCCACAGTCCCGCGCACAACCACTACGCCACCGGGGCTCAGCCGGGATTTTTTTTAAAACGCCATGGGACGCGGGAAAAATTGTTTGAAAGTGGGATTTCTGGTCACTTTACCTATAAACCTTTGCATCAGTTATTACCTCTATGCATCTACTCCTTCTGTGCACAAATCAGAAAACCCAACAGAAACAATAAAAAGCAAAAACAAAATAAAGTGGTAAGGTTAAAATCATAATAGCATAACAATAAAAATAACAAGAAAGAAAAGACCACCATCCATATTTTAAAAGCCAGAGGAGAAAATTTTGTCATGGAACAAGCAAGAAATATGCTTAGGACAAATGCAGGTTGGGTCAAGAGGGAGGTTAGATAACCAAGAATCAAGTTGGATCTAGCATAATCAAGGATCCTGTGATCTCTGTCTGATGGTAAAGCTGTTCGAGACCCTGGCCTGTGGCGAAAGGGGATCTGCCAGTGGTTTCATCTGACTAGAGATTCTACAGATGGATTTGGGGCTCTCATGGCCCTCCACAGTCTTTTACAATTTGGGTGTCACAATTGTTTTTTGGGGGGGGCATCACTGCCCTCTGGTGATTGTGGGAGCAGCTACCCAGCATTGCTCCTGGAGAGCCGCCGCTGGATTTGAACCGCCAAGCCCATGGGCCGCAGTCCCGCACTCGACCACTATGCCACCAGGTGTCACAATGTAAACAGACACTTTTCCCTTCGTCATATTTGGACTGTGTTATCGTCAACTTTGAATCACACAAGCTGGCGGGCTCCTTCCATGTGGACTTACTTACTCTTCACTTAGATGGCTGCTTACGTAAGACCCCAGACACTGGGCACCATCTGCTTTCTTTGCCACACTTTGCGGTCTTCAGTGATCATTTCGGTGACCATTTCATGCAGGGGACTATCGACCAGGGCCATGTTATCCGAACTAGCTGGTCTTGCATTGGGGCCAGAGTTAAGTGAGAGCCCAGAATCCACCCGCTTGTCCGTGGGATATGCGTGACTCAGGTTTTCTTTGGCAGTCTTATTATGACTAAATCAAAACCCCATTAGACCAGCTACACCAACAACAGCAACAAACAAACAAACAAAACCAAATAAAAATAAAAACAAAAGGCAGTCAAACAAAAGCCTATAGAAACAAAAAGGGAAAACATTGTCCATCATCCCCCTGAGGTAGAAGGCGATTGCACGGATAGCATCAACAGTTTTTCCAACGATGCAGCACCCACACTGTCAGTGTGAGCAGTCTATTGGAGTAGAGTTTGTTCCACTGTGAGCCACAACCCACGAGTTGTTGTCCTACACAGTTCGACCTCCCACTGTTGAACTCTGTTTACCCTACGTTTGAGGATTGGTGCCAGGTGGGGGACTTCCTGGATCAATTCTTCCAAGTACAGATCCCTGCCCAACAGATCAAAATGTGTCATGCCATTGTGTGTGTGTAGGTGGGGAGCATCAGGTATTAAATATATGGCAATTCTGGGTCCCTTTCCATGGGATACCCACTAAACCAGGGGTTCCCCCCAATGTCCAAGAACCACCACTTCCACAGCCCCAGGGTGGTTCCTCCACTTCCTCTCTCATTTGAGTACGTCAGTCCTCAGCCCAAGAGAGAAGGCAGCTTTGAGACAGGGCTTGGTTCATTCAGCCAGACCTCGGGTATGTTAAGTCCTCTGGGAGAGCCCCTGGGTTATGCCAGGCTCCTCCAAGGTCATTGTCCAAGGTCATCATAGTGCTTAGTCCATGTGTGACACACCAAGGGTGTGATAGAAACATTCATAGCGTCTTACCCAGGAACATAAAACCTGGCCCATTGTCCCCCTAGGTTCCCTATACTAACAGTTTAGCATCCCTTCCCGATGGAAGGTCACTTCTCCATCACCCACCATCCTCACCATCAGAACAATCAGTGTCTCCTCCAAACTGTAGACACTCCCCTCCCCTGGTCTTAGTTTGATTTTCTGCCAAGGTTCTCCTACCATTCCTGTGGTGGGGATGGGGGGGGGTCCCACTCATTTGTCCCAGCCTTGTCTTGATGTTGTATAGCCTTAAGTGGATGGTCTCCTCCCATCTCCCCCCTCTTGAAGGAGTGACCCCAGACAATATGAGGTCTCCTCCTTCAAGGAGAATGGCTCATGACCTGTCAGCAGGTAGCCGTCTCCTCCTTTGGTTCAGGAAATGGTCCCCCACATGCGTTCAATTGGTGTTTCTCCTTACAGGATGGACTCATACAGTATTTGTCCTTTTGTGATTGACTTACTTCACTCAGCATAGTGGTTTCCAGTCCTTCCATGTCCCGCAGTGTTTCATGCTTCATTACTGCTGTTCAGGGATGCATAGTATTCCGTTGTGTGTATGTATCTTAGTTTCTTTCTCCATTCTCCCACAGTTGGGGATTAGGGCTGCTTCCAGTTTCTTGCTATTGTGAACTGTGCTGCTACGAACATGGGAGAGTATACAGTCCCTCGTGTTGTGTCTCTTATTTCTTTAGGGAATATGCCTAATAGTGGTGTTACTGGATCATATGGGATTTCAATTTCCAGCTGCTTTGAGTATCGCTATACAGTTTTCCATCGTGATTATAGTTTTAATTTGCAAGTCCCTGATGACTCGTGATCATAAGCCTGTTTCCAGGCGTCTGTGAGCCATTCGTACATCGTTTTCGGTGATCTGTCTGTTCGTATCTTCTTCCCATTTCTTAATTGGGTCTCTTGTTATTTGAGACGGTAACTCTTTATGACAGTAGCAGCAGCTGCTGGTTTTGAAGTGCTGACCTTACAGTGAGCAGCTCATCCCTGTAATCACGAAGTCACCAGGGCTCCTCCCAGTACCTACAACCCCCTTGTTGAGCACAACCAGGATGAGAAGACACTGCTGCTGTCGCTTTCCCTGCAAAGCCATGCACTTCCTCCACCTCGTAACCCTTTGAAAAGAATGAGGTGTGTGAATGAAAGTCGTCTGGGCATCATACATACTCGGGTTCTCTATTTAAAGGGGGCACCCTCCAGGCGCAGGGCCCATCTGAACAAGTAATTAGGGGCTAACGCAACCGATCACAGACCACTTAGCTTCTCTGCTTGAAAGCATGTCTTCTTAGGTGAATGGTTGTGGAACTGAAGACAGGCAAGAAATTCACAGGGAGGAGCAGGGACTCTGTGCAGCTGCAACTCTTTGAGAAGTATGGGAAAATGCGCTCAAGGGACAGTTCAAACGAACTTTGGAGGATGGGACCCAGAGAGGGGAAATCAGCATTGAGAGCGCACCAATGCTGCGTGGTGGTGTAGTTAATTATGTGCCTGGCTGTGATCGCCTGGTCGGGAGTTTGAAACCAGCAGTCTGAGTCATCATTCATTGACTCAATTACAGTGAGTTCGATTTTTTTGTTTTAATGTACCAGAAACTGCCTTAGAAATGCATAGATAATTAAGTTACATGATTAACAACAGTAGCTGACATCTACCGAGGGCTTACTCTATGTTGGACGCAATGCTAAATAGTCACAGAGATGAATTCGAAACTCTTCACCAGAAATCCTGGGAAGAGCTGGTGCTTGATCTCCAGCTTACAGACGAGAAAACTAGAGCACAGGGACTTTAAGTAGCTTGTTGGAGGTTCCCCAACTGACCAGTGACACAGGGGCTCCCAAAGCCAGATCCTCCATCGCTAAGCTGTAACACCTCTCAAGGAATCTCCGTGCTCGATGCACTGCATGGCACACGGCAACAGGTACACATGTCGACTGTTAGACATAGGCTGGCTACATGGAGATACTGACTGCAATTTGTATTGATGCTAACCCTTACCCCCCCCCCAAACCCTTTGATGTATTATTGTACGGAAGAGGACATTGAAGCTCAGAGAGGTTAAACAGGGTGGTACAGCTAGTTTGCTGAATAAGGGTGGTTGGACAGAGGCATCTAGCTCCAGAGGGCGCTCTTTTCGCTCTCCTCCGCCCTATCCTCTCTGAAGTGCATTGGCTAGGCGGCTCGAATTCATTCAGATGATCCATGAGGAAACATTCATTAAGCATCATGTCCTCCATGTTGAAGATGTACTGGTGGAGCAAATAGACAGAAGGCCCTATCTTCTGGAAGCTTCCCTCCAGGGAAAGGAGACACATGCAGTACTAAACAAAATAATTATGAAATGTCAAGTAATAGAAGGATCAGATCCGAAACATGGGGCTAGTATATTGTGGCAGTTACATCATCTCCTGTCAACTTGCAAAGGGGTGGAGTCTCGTCTAGCCTGTCAATCAGCTTGATGACCTCATTTGGAGGTGCGATGGGGAGGGACACACGTGGGAGACTTTCCTGTTGACAAGCCACATGGAGTTACACCGATGGAGCCAGAACTCTGGAGCCACATGGAGACCCAAACCAGCACTGGGATGCTTCCACCACCACTGGATCCACAAAACTTTCCACCCGCTGGCCTGTGATCTTCCTACATTGTGTGTCATTCCACGTTTTGCATGAGTCTGAAGAGGAGTTTATTGACTAGTATTGGACATGTGAGCTAAAGTTAGACTCATGAGCTTGATCTGGACTGGAATGGGATGCTTTCTCAATATACAATTGATCTTTGATATAAAGTTCGCTGTTACATACATATGAGTGTCTAGGGATTTGTTTCTTTAGTCAACCCTAACACAATTATGTAGGCCCAGTCAGTCAGAAAAAGGACTTAGACCTTTAGTTTAAGTAGGATCTAGATCAGGAGCTAGTCAAGACAAGACTTTCATGATTTATGAGGACAGGACTGGAGTGGGGAAAAGGGACAGGGTGGGGATGCGATTGTGCAGGATGAGAGGAAGGACCAAAAAAGTGGGGGGTGGATCAGGAAAATTAATTAATTAAATTAAAAGTGCACAGTTGGGGGGAGGGTGGACCCTCCAGAGTCCCTACACCTCGGAGCTAAATATCAGTCCAAGTGGTTTAAAAAGGAGAAGTAAAACTGAAGTGGATTTGGCGTCTTCAGGGACCTACCAATTCATTTCATTCAAACAAACAACGTCAGAAGCTAAGCCAGTGGTGGGCTTTGGCCAGGAGAATATCATGATCCGGCATCTATTTGTAAATGATTACTCTGGAAGCTGGGAGGAGAGAGAACTCTGGGCAAGGATGGTGGGTGCAGATGACTAGATAGCAAGAACAAGTCAGGCCTGTGGTTTGGACCACAGGTAGGTCGTGGTTTGATCCCATATTTACTTCAAAGAAACAGACTGCCAGGGAGCTCTGAGGGACCAGCTATGAGAGAGCTGGGGGAGAGCTGCTTTCCACCCAAACACTTCCTGGCCAGTCCTCTTCCACTTCCTGTTCAAGGGTACCCTTTTCCTTCCTTAGGCGGCAATCCTTCCAAGGGCAGGGTCGCCCACACACAGCCTCGCTTGGCTTTAGCTTTCCGACCGACCCTAACTGCTGCACCCACTCCGGCCTGATGAAGACAGAAGAAGATGCAATTTGGAGGTATCCGTCAGAGCCTCACCCACCAGGAGAGAGGAGGGAACTCCTGTTGGCAGCAGAAGTGAGACCATTTGAGCGATGACACCCAAAGATCTTTTTGCTGAGTATAGACCCCTCAGTGGTGGTGTTTTCTTTGGCTACTGAAGAGATGCTGTGTCACCATCCTGTGTCTCACATCATTTCTGAAACAGTCTGCTGTCATTCCTATCTGCCCCACTGTCACCCCCACCCACCCCCGCCCCTGCCCTCCTACATAATATGTTTTCATATTCATTCCCTTCTCGTTCTCCCGCCGTTCCCTAGCTTGGCATGCATTCTTTTCAAAAATTGGGACTTTTTTAAAATGCCACAGGACGCAGAAAAAATTGCTTAAAATCGGGGCTGTACCACCAAAAGCGGGACGTCTAGTCACCTTATCTTAGTTAGCAGCCCAACTTTTAACCCACTATGCCCCCAGGTGCCTAATATTTAACCTTCTGTTGATCCTATTCCTTGAAAATTTTCCTTGAGAAAAAAAATCCCATGAGATTTCCACCTCAGGTATAATTTTATTAATGTTAGATTTCTGGTTTTAAATATATATGTATATATAC
The DNA here is from genome assembly GCA_004026705.1 of Nesogale talazaci. Taxonomy (NCBI): domain Eukaryota; kingdom Metazoa; phylum Chordata; class Mammalia; order Afrosoricida; family Tenrecidae; genus Nesogale; species Nesogale talazaci. Next base: position 10,083 of record PVJH01048914.1, read on the forward strand.
AGAGATATGCATCTATGTGCATATAATCTTTCGTGTATATTATATTATAAGTATGCTTTTCTCTACCTTGTTGAACATATGAAATACAATTATAAAAGCTGTTTAATATACTTGTCTGCTAATTCTGCCATCTGCATCATGTCTAGTTCAGTTTGGTTTTTGGTTGACTTTTCCTTACTTTATGGCTACATTTTTCATCAGAAAATTTTGTTTTCTAGACATTTCAAATTTTACTTGGTTGGATGCTGGACTCTGGGGCATGCCTTTGTTTAAGGTGGGACAGTAAATCCAGCTGCTGCATGTAGCCCAGTGGCGCTAAGAACAGAAGTCCATGTGTTTCCGTAGTTAGGGAGACTGGAGCAAGTGTGCGGCCCCTCATATTTTTCTAAATTCTCTCAACCAACAGGTCACTTCTTTCTAATCACCGAATTGTACGTTTAAAAAGTAAGTTAATGGGACCTAGCAGATCATCCGTTTCAC
>PVJH01048915.1:0-10564 GCA_004026705.1 Nesogale talazaci
TTAGAGGGTTAAGATTAAGGTCAGGGTTAGGGTTAGGGGTTAGGGTTAGAGGGTTAGGTGTAGGGTTAGAGTTAGGGTTAGGGGATTAGGTGTAGGGTTTGGGCGTTACCATGGAGTCAGAGCAAGGGTGCATGGATGTCTGATTCTTGTCCATCTTTGTAGGAGCTGAGTCTGCTGAGCTTCTAGTGGCCTTGAACCAACCACCCTGCGGGTAGCAGGCCAGCACTCCCCCAGAAACGGCACCAACAAAGTATCTCCCAGGTTGCCCGGCATTGAGGCAGTGCTGCCTTACAGAGAGCCTGGAGCACAGGCTAGAACTCACTGCCCCTGTGGGCTTCCGAGACAATCCCTCTAGATGGGAGTAGGGAGGCGCGTCTTTCTCTCGCAGGGCGGCTGGTGGTCTTGAACTGCTGGCCTGGTGGTGAGCCACGGCGACCCCTGCAAAACCTCCAGCCTCTTCCAGGACTCACAGGAGTTCCGAGACCCTTAGGGGTCTGGGGTTGATCTCGACCTGCAGACGCCGGGCGGAGAGTGGGGCTGGGACCGTGAGGGTCTGTGGTGTGTGGAAAACCGCACAAACCAGAACCTGCCGTGGCCGGTGCAGGGCTGCGGCAACCCTGCAGGCAGGTTCTAACCCCCCAGCAGCCGCTCGGTGCCCATCAGGATGGACAGCCTCATCCAAGGACAAACAATCGTATCCCTGTGAACGATGGGGAGTGCAGAGGGGGGACCCCAAGCCCACCTGTAGGCGACTGGACATCCCCTGACAGAAGGGTCTCGGGAAAGAGACGAGCCCGTCGGGGTGCAGTGCAGCCAGGATGAAACAGACAACTCCCCTCTACTTCTTCGATCCTTCCTGTCCTCACTGTCATGATCCCAATTCTACCTTACAAATCCTGCTAGACCAGGGGACGTACACGGCTTCAGACAGGAAATGGAAACACGGGGAATCCAGGTCAGATGATCCCTTCAGGACCAGGGGTGAGAGTGGCGACACGGTGGAGGGAAGGGGGCTGACATAGGGGCAACCAATCAGGCTCTACCTATGACCCCCTCCCGGAGGGGGGATGGCTGTGGGATAAAGACAGGGCTTTTCCACCATTAGATTCTCCGAAAGATTAGGCAGCCTATTTACCAGCATTAGATGTGGAAGTTAGCTGTTCTCCCTGGAGTTCCCTGTGTATCCCTGGAGTATCCCTGTGAATGACGGGCAGTGCAGAGGGGGGACCCCAAGGATGTCAGCTTTCTAGAGTTACCTGAGGCCTTTGTGTGACTCACCACGAAGCTGACTCTCCTGCAGGGAGGATGATGGTTCCCTTCCCTGGAGGCCTGTGGGCGGATTCCCGGGCCACTGTCCATGACTCCTCACAAGACAGACCTGTTTGTCTACTCCCAGGAGTGCGAGGTCTTCTCATCACTGTCCTCCCCTTGTCACCATATTACGCTTAGGACAGCCCCCTCTTGCTACACGTCCTGACCCGGGGACGATCGGATTCGTGTGTCCCCCACAAGGTTATTTAAACGGGGAAAATTAATGTTCACTCTCTCTCCTGCCTCTCCTACCCCTCAGGGCCGGACACTCTGGGTCCCTCTCGCTCATCCCTCCCCCCACTCTCTCTCTACAGGCACCAGCAAGCGTGCTACCCTGATGTGAGATGTGCCCTGACTCTTATTATTTCTCTCTCTCTCTCATGCACTCTATATCTTTACGATCCTAAAGATTAATTACTGCTGGATAACTGTGCCTATTGAACCCGCAATGTATGTCCCAGAAGCTGACTGAGAGAAGAGCTGAGAGATGGCAACAGAAAAGTGGGTGAAGGGAGATGCCGGGACAATGTGCGTGCCCTGAAAAAATGACAACGGTTTACGAGTTAATTATCTAGGATTTATAGGGCCGGGGGAGGGAAAAATGGGGAGCTCACGGCCAGGAAGGTGCTCAGGATGTCAGCTTTCTAGAGGCACGCAGATCGAGTCTTACGCCCCGTCGTGGGTGTTAGGGAGAAAATGCCCCGCACAAATCACTGACCCACAAATCTGAGTGAAACAAGGCAAAGTTTATTAAGGACAGATATAAGAGGAAAAGGTAAGAACGAGGAAAAGATAACGAGTTCGAACCTGGACTACAGCAGGACCACGCAGGATCAAACTGAAGCCCCGAACTCCAATTGCTCAGGGGTTTTATAGAATTTACAAACTTGGGAATTTTTACCAAAAAAAATTACATTTGGTGTTTACGGATATCAAAGGAGGGGAAGGACATGATGTTAAGCTTTGATCTTATCACTATTTTTACAGAGCAGACAGCTAATGTTTACTATCTTTAAAGAGCAGACAACAAATGTTTACTATCTTTACAGAGCAGACAACAAATGTTTACTATCTTTACAGACTAGACATTTCCATTAAACTTCTCCTGTTTACAGGATACTTTGGCAAGCTTATGCAGAGTCACTATGACTAATGAGCTTTGAAGACAAAATGGAGTTTGTTAAGTTACACTGTTACACTGTTACAGTGGGGGCTGTACGTGAAGCTTTGGGAGAAGACCTGGTGCACCGCACCTGCTTTATCACCTGGACTAAACGGCCCATGTGCTGGGTGCACGTAGCAGGGTGGAGGGACAGGGAGCTCCAGGAGGGAGAAAGAGCACCAAGGGACAATGTGCTGCAGCAGAGCCTGCAGGTGGGTTTCCACACCGGGGCAAGGTGCGGAGCTGGGAGCAGCGGCCCCGAGCCGGCTGCAGGGCCCTGAGCTCAGCGTCCTGGATGCCACAGTCAGCTAAGGCCAGGTGGGTCAGCGTGGCGGAGGCCCTGTCTATCAGCAGGCGGAGGAAGGCGTGATCCAAGCTGAATTTGCAGATCCCGCTCAGATCCAGGCCCCGGAGGTGGCGGACGGAGGGACAGGAGGACAGGCGCATCACGTCCGAGAAGTACAGCAGGCCGTCGGCGATCTTGAGGCTCTCCCACGGGGCCGGCAGGCACCTGAGCAGCCGGTCCAGGCGGTCGTGGCAAGAGGTGATGGACTCGAGGGTGCTGTGCCAGAGCTGACGCCGCCTGGAGGGCTGAGAGGGGGGCTGGGCCAGTCGCCCATCCTCGCTGCCGAACCACCTGCCTCCCAACTCGATTCCAGACAGGTGCAGTCGGTGCAGGGGAGCCCTCCAGACCAGGGCCGGTGCCAACCAGGTGAGCCGGTCCAGGTCCCATGTGCATTTCACGTCCACCTCCTGGACTGAATCCAGCTGCACCGTTTTCAGGATCTTTTCGACCGCGATGGGATGGCCTCTTAAGCTCCAGCCTCGTGCAGCCCAGGTGTGGCAGGTCCTTGCCCTGCGCCAACCCTCTCCGTGAGGAAGTTGAGGAATTCACCTCGGATGACATTCTGGAGACACAGGTGGGCCAAACGCCACCGTGGGGGTCTCTAAGGACAGAAACATCTTACCTGCCGTGGCAGGGTCCACGCTCTGGGTCCGGGGGTCCGGGCTGCATGACCCCTGAGGAGGTCGTATCAGCTGGCATTCCAGACCACATGTTCCGGAGGGCGCCGTTGGCATTCACCTGTGAATCTGGCACTTTCAGTTACCGTCTTATCGGAGGAACCTTCTGGGCATGCAGGATATCCACACCGTGCAGGGCAGGCCTTAAGGTGTCCTGCTGAAAATCCTAAGACTTTGCCACAGCACCCAGAGGGAGCCGGTTGAAAGGCCAGGTCCTGACCACGTTCTTCACCATCTCTCTGTACAGCTGTCCTGAACAAGTGGAGGGTGGGGGGGTGGGGGGGGGGTGAAAAGAGTTCTATGGGCAGCCACTCCAGATCTGCAAAGGTCAACAGCTTGTTCTTCAACACACTCTGGATAGCCAGGTCCAGGAGCTTGGGTCGGTCCATCCGGCTGCTGATCTTGCTCCCGACACTCACGGGTCTGTCCCCGGCGAGATCCTGACCGGCAGACGGTAATATGAGTCTGCTCAGGCCTTGGGGTGAGCCCAGCCTGGAAAACTAGGGGTCTTCAGAAATATCGAGCGTCTGCTGGCTGACTCTGCTTCCCTGGACGAAGGCACAACTCCTGCAGGGGGTCGAGCGTGTGTGTGTGGGGGGAGCGCGGATTTCAACATGATGCCTCTGCTGCCCGCACGGTTATTCCCTGGGGGTTGAGGGACGTAGGACGAGCCGGGTTGATGGCAGGCGGCTTCCTCCAGGCCTGAAGGTAACAAGCTGTCTATCCCACACGGCCTCTGAAGCCGCGGCGGCCACGTGGAGACCTCTGCCAGTGCTGAGTTGCTTCAGCTGTTGATGGGCCCTGAGCCCTGGAAGCGAGGAGCCATGGATAGACCCCTGTCAGCGCCGGGACTCTACAACCACTGATCTGTGACTTCCTGAGTCGGAAGCAGACTTTATAGACTGATTTCAGGCATATGGGCTAATATCAGACTTATGACTTTGAACTGGACTGGGCTCAATGTCCTGTTCCTCTTGTTTATAAACCTTTTCCTTAACCTAGATGTGTGTCCATGAAATTTGTTCCTCTAGTCTACCCCGACTAACACAAGAGGGAACAATGAATGATCCAAAATCAGTGGCTCGGAGGGTGTGAGAGGCCTGGTAGGGCTTCATCAAGGACAACGTAACTGAGAGGAATGGCTGAGTCCCAAATATAGGCTGAGTATGAGAGTGGGACAAGAGGAAAGTAAAAGGAAATAGCTAGGAGGCAAAGGGCATTTACAGAGAACTAAATACGGGCATGTACATATGTAAATATATTTAGAAATGATGATAGGGAAATAGATGCGTGTGCATCTATTTATAGGTTTAGTCATAAGGTAGCAGCCGGACATTGCTCCTCCACTCAAGTGCTCCCTCAATGCAAGAACACGTTATATTAAGCTGGCATTCCGGGCTGAGCCCCGGTGGCATAGTGGTTGAGAGCGGGACTGCGGCCCACAGGCTTGGTGGTTCAAATCCAGCAGCAGCTCTCCAGGAGCAAGGCGGAGTGTCCCACTTCCACCAGTGGACAGTGATCCCCCCAAACAAACAAAAACAAATAAACGGGCATTCCATGATGCTCACCTTCCTGGCACGAAGACTGAAGACAAATGGGTGCATTCGCACCTGTGCTGAAGAGAACTGATGGTGCCCGGCTATCGAGAGATATCTGGGGTCTTAAAGGCTTGAAAGTAAACAAGCGGCCATCCAGCTCAGAAGCACCAAAGCCCACATGCAAGAAGCACACCAGCCTGTGTGACCTCGAGGAGTGAAAGGTATCAGGTATCAGGCGTCAAAGAACATACCAAGGTGAAGGAGGGGGGAGGGCAGAGTGGGGACCCAAAGCCCATCTGTAGGCACTGGACATCCCTTTACGGAGGGGTCATCCGGAGGAGATGAGCCAGTCAGGGTGCACTGTAGCAACGACGAAACGTACAACTTTCCTCTAGTTCTTCAATGCTTCCTCCCCACACACTATCATAATCTGAATTCTGCCTTACAAGTCCGGCTAGACCAGGGGATGGACACGGGTACCGACAGGAACCGGAAACATGGGGAATCCAGGACAGATGATCCCTTCAGGACCAGTGGTGAGAGTGGCAACTCTGGGAGGGTGGGGCAGAAAGGGGGAACTGATGACAAAAATCTACATAGAACCTCCTCCGTGGGGGATGGACAGCAGAGAAGGGGGTGAAGGGAGATGAGGGACAGTGTCAGACATGACAAAATGATAATTTATAAATTATCAGGGGTTCATGAGGGAGGGGGGGTGAGGTTGGAGGGGAAGACTGAGGAGCTGATACCAAGGGCTCAAGTAGAAAGGAAGTTTTTTTGAAAATGACGAGGACAACACATGTAACCATGTGCTTGACACGATGGACAGGTGTGTGGATTGTGGTAGTAGTTGTACAAGCCCCCAACAAAATGATTTAAAAAAAAAGACATAAAAATACCAAGGGCTCAAAGTAGAAGATATTTGGAAATGAAGATGGCCACATGTGTACAAATACGCTTGATACAAAGGATGTATTGAATGTTATCAGAGCTGTAGAAGCTCCCAATAAAATCATTGCAAAAAAAAAAAAAAAAAGGAGAACCATGATCAATGTGTAATACCTTCTGCCCCAGGGGATTGAATAACAGACATGGGGGTGAACAGAGACAGTGGATAGGGGTAGACATGAAAATCATAATAATATTAATAATTTTACTAATTATAAATAATAATTTATTCACTGATGGTGGTACGTGATTATTGTATTGGTTATTAATATGTATCATTAATGAAGGGCTCATGAGTGGAAGGGAAGGAAGGACAAAACAGGAGCTGATACCAAGGGCTCACGTAGAAAGAAAACATTTTGAAAATGATGATGGCAACATCTACCCCAATGTGCTTGATAGAAGTTATGTATGGACTGTGTTAAGAGCTGGAAGAGCCACCAATCACATGATTTATAAAAAAAGAAAAAGAAGGATAACGCTGTACAGCTGATTGGGGTGGTCATTGCACAACCCTGCCTGATGCGATGGAACTATGGGCTTGTATCATATGTGAATTGCAGGGCAAGGAAGCGGTTGGGGCATACAGAACATATATATAGATCCTTATCAGTCCCCCCCTTTCTACCCCACCTTGGTTCCACCCTCCTGGTATGGCCACTCTCACCATTGGTCCTGAAGGGACCATCTGTCCTGGATTCCCCATGTTTCTGGTTCCTCTCTGTACCCGTGTGCATCCTCTGGTCTAGCCGAATTTGTTAGGTAGAATTGGGGTCATGAGAGTGAGGGCAGGGAGGGGAAAAAAGAGCATTTAAGAACCAGAGAAAAGGGCTGAGCCCCGGTGGTGTAGTGGTTGTGCGCGGGACTGTGGTCCACTGGGACGGAGGTTCAATTCCAGCTTCCAGGAGCAAAGGCTGGGCCTCCTATTCCCACCACCTGAGGGCAGTGATGCCTAAAATAAAAAAAAAAAGAACCAGAGGAAAGTTGTATATTTCATTGTTGCTACCCTGCAGCCTGATTGGCTGGCGTCATCCCCGTGACCCTTCTGTGAGGAGAAGTCCCATGACTGTCAGATGGGGTTTGGGTCCCTGCTCTGCACTTCTCCTTGTTCACGGTGATAACAACTTTTTTGTTCTCGAGGCCTGAAACCTGATCTCATGGACACCTCATGATTGCACAGGCGGGTGGGCTTCTCCCACGTGGGCTTTGTTGCTTCTCAGCTAGCTGGCCACTTGTTCATCCTCGATCCTTTAAGATCTCAAATGCTGTAGCTCTGGATGGCCAGGGACCATCCGTTTTCTTCACCAGGTGTCATCACCCACTTTGTCTTCAGCGGCCATTTTGAGAGAGTGAGCCCCACGGAATTCCAGTTTAATAGCACCGAGGGTTCTCGCCTTGAGGGAGTACTTGGGTGGAGGTCCAATGTCCATCTGCTGCCTTACGACTAAACCTATAAAGATATGCACATTTCTGCATCGTCCCATCTAAGTATATTTACCTAGGTACATTCCTGTACTGAGATCTTGTGGGGGAAACACAGAGATGGCTCTCAAGGTGTCTCCCGAAATATATCCCAAACTTAGCGGCTTGCGCCATGTGGTAAGTGTACACTTGGAGGCCAGTGGAAGGAGGTCAGAGGTTCTTCTCCCTCAAGGTTATCAGTCCTTGCGAGCAATCAGACGGCATTGTCTGCCCCACCCTGAGTAGGGCTCACTCCCTTCTGATAAAGAGGGTGGATTGATTCCTCGAAGGAGAACGCAGGGGTCAAGCCCGCTCAAGGACGATCAAGGTTAGGCTTCCGTCATGGATCGAAGGTCCACCCAGCTTGTCCCATGAGGCCCCCTGCTTCCTCCCCCTTCCTATTGCGTGTACACTGCTCACTCTTACCCTTTTTATCAGGCTTATGCCAATTCTACAGCCCCTTCATGTCCTGCCTGTGGTTGCCTCTGATCGCACCCCCTAAGTCTACAGGGATCTTGGCCAGAAATAAGGAGAGAGAGAGATTGCCCCTGCCCTCTGTGCCCGCGCTGTGCATGGACCTGGCTGTGGAGATCACGGGCCTGCAGGAGCTGAGCGTGCAGCCACCAAACGTGTCTGACTCCTTCATTTGACTCTCTCTCTTTCTCTCTCTCTCTCTCTCTCTCTCCCACCTCTCTATGATGGTCCTATAATCTTGATATCTCCCAGCTGTAGAAGTGCCCTGACTCTCATCGCCATCCAGACATCCATCCATGGTACGCAGAGCACATTTGTACATCTGTTGCCCTCGTCATGCTCAAAACGTTCTCTTTCTACTCCAGCCCTTGATATCTGGTCCTCCTATTTTCCCATCCCGCCCTCCCTCATGAACCTTTGATTCTTTATAAACTTATTTTTTGTCACATCGTACACTGTCTGATATCGCCCTCCACCCCCTTTTCTGTTGTCTGCCCCTCAGGGAGGAGTACGTTAGATGCAGGAAGCGGTTGGGGCATAGAGAACCTATATGTAGAGTCTTATCATCGGTCCCCCCTTTCTACTCCACCTTCCCTCCACCCCACTGGTATGGCCACTTTCACTACTGGTCCTGAAGGGAGCCTCTGTCCTGGATTCCCCGTGTTTCCGGTTCCTCTCTGTACCCGGGTGCATCCTCTGGTCGAACTGGATTTGTAAGGTAAAATTGGGATCATGATAGTGGGAGAGGGGGGCAGGAGCATTGAAGAACAAGAGAGAAGTTGCCTGTCTCATTGATGCTACACTGCACACCGACTGCCTCGTGTATATATGAATTTTTTTTAAATATAGATTTTATTGGGGGCTCTTGCAACATTCAATACACCCTTCATATTAAGCACACTTGTACACATATTGCCAGATTCATCTACATTTTCTACTTGAACCCCTCCAGCATAAGCTCCTCGTTCCCTCTTTCCTCTAGTTCTTTATTTTTTTAATTCCAACTCCTCATATTGCCCCTTCCCCCTTTTCCTCCCCCGTGAACTGCCAATAACTTGCAAATGGTTATTACCTCTTCATATCATACACTGTCCAATGTGTCACTTCACTCACCGTCCCCCCCCACCATAGTCTGCACCCCAGAGAGGAGGTCACATGGAGATCCCAGAAATTCCTTCCCCCTCCCAGTGTTCACCATCTCTCCACCCTCCCAGTGTCACCACTTCCTGACTAGTCTCCAGGGATTATCTATCCTAAATTTTATATCAAGAAAATTCCTTTAAAAAAGAGGAAGAAGAAACCATACTTGAACAATGATCGCCATGGGTACCGTGTTGGAGATGGCTAAACTATTAGCCCCACAAGAACCGTTTTAAAATTAGGATGTTTCTGAATTCCAGTAACTGCCCGTCCTTGAGCATCTCTATAAAGATACAAGAAGTTATAAAATAAAAAGTGTTCATTAACCCTAAAAAGCCAGGACTGCGGGAACAAAGCAGAAACTTTAGCAGGCCTACGTTTCAGTTGCAGGTTCCCAGAAGAAGTTGTTTTACCAGCCACAAGTAGGACATTGTGACCAGATACATCAGCAGATTTCCAGAGACCAGATGTCCACCAAGCACATTTTGAGCAAACATGGATCATAGCCGACGAACTGAAAAACAATCGATAAAATTAAAGTACCCCTTCCCCGGTCCCATACCTCAACCTTAATCTGTAAAGTGTCAAAAGGCCCCATACGCTGTGTTCCTCGGATAGCCTTGGTGTTAAAGCTCATTGCAGAATTCTGCTTCTGTAACTACTGCTGGCTTGCATAGCTACCGAGAGAAGTTTTGTTTATTCATCCCAATAAAAACCTGAGCCTGTCAACTGTCAGGCCGCCTCCTCCCGCCTCTCTCTGAGGATGGCCCCTGCATAGGACTTGGTCTCTCTCTCAACCTGTGCAGGTCTTTCTTCTTTTTCCTACTTTGTTTTTCTCTATCTTTCTCTCGAATGAACTTGCTCTTTGATTCACAAGTCACTGAGTTGTTCTTGTCTGGCAATGTGTAACAAGCCCTAACTCGAGTTAGTTAATAAACTTCTTTTCCTGCTTTTGCATCTCAGGTAATTGTATTTCCCTTCGTGCACCTAAGGTGAGTTCGCCAACCCTCTCCGGACCCAACAGACAGAGGAAGCGTGTTTGCGTAGGTGGCACTGAGTCTGTCAATGGTGGCGAAATGATTTGGAAAAGGAGCACAATCCCGGTTTCCCAGCACAAGGAGCATAGTCAGCGACACAGTGTTACACGTGTCGAAGTTGTTGAATAGGTGAGTGCTTTGTGCGCCTATGTCTTTTACAATTAATAATGATGTTAATAATGTTAATGAGTGTTAATAATGATGAGTATAGACTGAGGAAAATGTGGAGGTGATATAAAAGGATCAAGTAGGAAGAAAATGCTTTGGAAAGGATGGCCACAGGTGCACACGTTCTGAACACGATGGATGGATGAGTGGATGGATGGATGGATGGATGAGTGGATAGATGGATAGATGGATGGATGGATGAGTGGATGGATAGATGGATGAGTGGATGGATGGATGGATGGATGGATGAGTGGATGGATGGATGGATGAGTGGATGGATGGATGGATGGATGAGTGGATGG
>PVJH01048916.1:0-10567 GCA_004026705.1 Nesogale talazaci
ACAGACGGGGGGGCCTTTACTCAAGGGGCCACTTTCGCTCGACCAGAATAAAAAGGAAGCAAATTCCCATCCGCACCTGTGTCCCAGCTTCTCCAGGTGGATGGGAAGGCAGAGGTCAGTCAGGGAAGCCGCTCTCATAAGACAGAATTCCCAGGTAAACACAATGTCAAGTACTGAGCTCCCATTTTTCACACAAACATGTGAAAAGACTTCAGAACTCTGACTCCATCAACTACAACCCCTTGGCACTGCTTCCCACATTGATAGCAGGAAGCTCCACAAAACTGTCAGAAACAGCCAGGAGCCTGCCCATCCCTCTGCTGTGGGGACAGGGTCAGTGTGGTCTGCTGCAGGCATGGGCACTCACTCACTCATTTGCACAGAAGCCAGGTTCGATGGGACACCACCACACTCTGCCACCAGAAGACCATCTTTCCACCTATAAACATCACAGCAGACAATTTTACGGACACCCCCCCCACACACACACACACAAACACACACACACCATACACCTACCGCAAACAACAAAGGTCCTTCCATTTTAGGATTTCGTAAAAAATACTAAGGTAACAAGCAGCATCAATCCTCTCATCTAATGAAAAGTGTTGAGGAACAATCTAGAGAAAAGTCACAGCAAAAAAACCCTAATCTATTAGCTTTGTCACACTGCTGGTGAAAGAAGTGGAGAGGTCACCAAAGGCTAGTGCTATTAGTACACTCTCTTCAGGCAAGCAGCTGCGATGACCTTTTACGTATAGTTACGAGGCATCCCATCCCAGAGATCAACCACAGGAGCAGTTAGAATTGATGACCAGCATTGTGAGCTGCAAACCAACTCACAGCCGTGGGAGAAAGACTGACCACTACGATGGACAACTACAGTCACCTGCTCTCCCTCCTTCAGTTCCACTCAGCTTTACAGCACAGAGCAAGGAAGGGCCCCCTCCTGCAGGTACCCTCTCCTAACAGCCTCCTCACACAGCCACATGACACAGCTCAGCCCCAGCAGGTGCAGACCCACCTCTCAGGTGCATAGGGCAGACGTCAATTCACTCCAGGGCAAAGGTGGGATCCCCACAAGGAAGGGAGGACGTCAGAGCCATCAGCCAGAGTTTGATGGACTTTTATGATACAAGACCCACACGAGGGATAGCAGGTGTAGATGAAGCCCTTGCGCAGACCAGCCAGACAAAAGTGACCTAGTAAACAGATTCCTTACCTGTCTTTACTTAAGGAGATATTAGCCTGGAGTGGAGGTTACACTGAGCTGAAATAAGCAATACGGACTCACTCTCCAGATAATACCCGTTTGTTGTATAGTAGCACCTTTATAAAATGGGAGTCTGAAACCTTCTACCCCATCACTGCCTGGTATGTGGACAAAAAGATACAGACTGGCACCACATACCAGCTAAGGCACCCCAAAAAACGCAGCAGCCAATTCCAGACCCCATCCACAAAAGTTCACGCTAAATCTCAGTAATTGGTGATAGACTTACACCTCACCTGGTCACTACTCACAAGTCTAAGTTACCTAAACACCCAATTAAGGGATGAATATCACAAGATTTAGTTATTTTTTAAAAGTCAATACCAAACTACCAACTGCCTACAAGGAATCCACAGGAACTACAAAGACATAGACATTTCCAGTTTATAAGAGGAAATACGGGAAAGGAGAGAATGCTGACAGACAGGAGAAAGATGAAGTGTGTCTGTCAGCATTCTCTCCTTTCCCGTATTTCTTTTTCTAAACTGGAAATGTTTATGTCTTTGTAGTTTGTGTGTATTGGTACTAATGAACAGTATCAGAGATTTTTTCAAAAGGTCACTTCCTAATAATAAAGGATCGATTTATCTGGAAACGGACACAGCAATCTCAAACCATCGATGCTCCAAATAGCTGAGCTTCCCAATACCTTTCACAAACACTAAGTGAGCTGCAAGAGACAGATTGGGTCACTGCTGTCATCAGAGGTGCCACTGACCACCGCCACCACCAAGGGCCACAGCAGTAAGGAAACTATCGTCATACCTGGACAGGCTCTCACACCTTAAGAGAGGGAGAGGTGTCGTTTACTGAGCGTTTACACAGAGGCAGATCCACATTCACCCAAGCCTGCGGTGGTCTGACCTCCGAGCCTAGTTCCTAGCTGCCCAGGGTACCTTCTGTCAAGACTCTCCCTTGCAAGTCCTCTCTCCGTGCTGGGTGGCAGCTGATGGTGCTCAAACGATGGAAATGGACCAGCCAGTCTGAGATCGCCAGCAAGCCCGGAGTGGAGATTCCTCCACCTCCACCAGCCCCTTTCCTCCCAACACACCCCTTTCCTCCCAACACAAGCTTTCAAAAAGAAGAGTTGGGAAGGGCTTTTAACCAACCCCAGTACGTAGCCAAAAACCCCGTTCACTGAAAGGAACCTCGCATCTAGTTGACACGCCTGTCGTCGTGTTGGTCCAGCTCCAGCCCAAAGGCACTCTGATGCCATTTAGATGAGACGCAAATCTAGACAAAGCACAACCCGTGGGCCCCAGAAAGGCTTCCATCTGTGACCTGATGGGCTGCTGAGTGATTCTTTCAGGGCACCTGCTGAGCTGGGCACCCACCACCCATCTCCATTGGCTTCAATGCTCCTAAGTCCTCACTTCTTAGTCGTCCTGGATTATCTATTCCATTTAAGCCAAGGATGCAGAGAAGAAAAAGGATGCCACTTAATTCACCTGTTCCTGGAAACCGAGGCTTAAAGAGAAACCTGCTGTGGGTGAATTACAAAGTGTTGCTCTAATGAGAACCAGAATGTGCCCACAAGTGGCAGCAACCCCGACATGAGGTGATGGGGTTGCAGGTGTCTTTGGCTCTGCTGCAAGGACTACAATTCCTGGTGTGGCAACCCAGACTGAGGTGAGACTGAGAGAAGTCTGCAGACTCCATGCCACAGAGCTGCTGCCAGGCACCAGCACAGGTGGACAGTACAAAATCATCTATTGCAGTGGCTCTCAACCTGTGGGTCTCAACCCCTTTGGGGGTTGACCGATCCTTTCTCAGGGGTTGCCTGATTCATAACAGTAGCAAAATTAAAGTTATGAAGTAGCAATGAAAATAATTTTATGGTGGGGGGGGGGGGTGCTGTCACCACAACATGAGAAACTGTATTCAAGGGTTGTGGCATTAGGAAGGTTGAGAATCACTGATCTAGTGGGTTCATTTGCTCTGAAGGGAAGAAATAGATGATTGCTGGTTCACTGAATCTTCAGTTCATCCTCTAAGACCCCCTTCTACTGAGAAGTCAACTTGGAAAAGGGGAGGGGGGATGTGTTTGACAAAGAGGGAAAAGACCTGTAATTGTTTAAAGTCTCGGCCCAAATACGTGGAAATCCTAAATTTATTTCTTTGGGTGTTCTCAAGTAAGCTTTGGTCTAATGATCCAGCACTGCGTCTTTGAAACCTTAAAATAGGCAAGAAGTCACGTGCTGGCCACATGCACTCAACTTACTATGAGGTTGAAAATACAATCTACAAAAATGTAGAGATTAAAGAGCAAGCACCCATATTTCCCAAAATAAGAACATGACAGAGAAAATGTTTCAACGGGCCACCTGCACATTATAGTCACAAAATCTACAGCTCGTCTAGCAGCAAAACTACTTTAATTATGATGATTTTACTTGTTCTCCTAAAAGAAAAAAACCCTTGTCTTCTAGAGAATCTTATTGTACATGGGTGTTTTTTCTTTAATCAAAGCTTTCTTTTCCCATAGGCACCCCTAAGTCCTCCAGGCCTGGCCCATGACTGAGTCCCACCCCATCCCTAGGCACCTCCCACCAGCCTGCCTGCCTGCTCTCTCACTTGCTCGCCACTCGCCCACACCCACGCGCGCTCTTCCTCCAGGGCTCCTCATCTCCATGGTGACACATCTCTCTTCCCAGCACCAAGCCTCGAAGACCTCAAAGATTCTGAGATCAAGCTCACTGCACAGCCCCACAGACTCTGCAACCCGGCAACCCCACAGTCTCAGAGGGCTGGCATTTCAACCCAGCTGCTGCTCCACAGGTGGAACACCCTCTGCTATTTGGGGGTCTCTGAAGCCCAGGGTCCTCTGCTCCCTACTGAAGGCTCCAGGGACCCAGTCTTCTAGGGGCAGAACTTCCTGACAGGGGCTGTTCAGGCGGCCTGCTCCCCGTGGACTCCAAGTCCTTTATGGCAGGTTGCTAGCTTGGCCGCAGGTTCTTCCTGGAACCTGAAGCTTTGTGGGGAGAGCACGGCAGACCAGGGAAGCCTCCCCATACAACAAGCCATAGGGCTCTCTCCTTCATGAGGAGCAATAGCATCAGAAACAGGAGGGGGACATTTGGTGCAGCCACCACCTGACTTCCGTCAGCCCTCAGAAGCTCACAGTTCACTGGCTGACAGTTGAGAAAGCATGTGCCCAGAAAGACAGCAAAAGGGATATCTTACGCTACAGTTAAGAAAGCACCCAGGGGTGGGTCCCTGTTCCCTGTCTGGGAGTCCGTGAGATGCCACTGCCAGGTTCTCTGATGTATCACAGCGTTCACACCAAGTCCCTCAGAACTGCGAGGCCAACTCAACTCAACCCCAAAAGTGGAGAAACGGCAGAGCAGCATGTCTCCACTCCTGCACCCTCTGGCACGGCGCAGGGAGACACACGACCATCCATTCGTCCAGGAAGAAGCGCCTCCTGGAACCAAAAGGGAAGCCTATCTTCTCTGCATCCACCTCTCAAATATCTGAGGACAGGGCATGCTAATTCTCATATACAAGTGTTACAGCTGAGAGCACAAAGAGCGTCATTTAAGATGTTACAGATCATGCTTAGTTGGGGGGGGAGATAATGAAATGTGGCAAGAGTAGTTTCCCTAGACAGAATAACAGTCAGCATCACAGGGTTTGCCACACCGGCTAATACATAATCATCTTCGATTTTGTTCACTCTCATGAAATCTGCTTAGATTTCATGAGAAGGGCAAATTATGAAATCAGGTGACCAAGATGAACTAGGAGACAAGGTTCATGTGGGCCCTGAACAGGCGGCACTATAGGACGGTCGATGAAACGCTCGGCTTAAAGGCCTAAAAGCAGCCATCAGATGTGAGGATTCTCCACAGGAAGAATTATGCAAGCAATGAATGGGCCAGGTGCCAGGGAATGGGCTGGCGCCTCTCCACGTCTCTAACCCTGGGAGCAGAGTCCAATAGTTACGTAAGGAGTGCTGGCACTCCAGGCGGCACCATCCACTGCTCCTGGCATGCGATAACAGACAAGAGCATGAGGAGGGAAGGCTTGACGGTGCCCCCTCAGAGTGGCTGTGTGCCCTGCACACTCCCATTCCAACGGGGGTCCATTTTATATTCCCCATTGAAAGTTCCAGGAGCAACCTCTAGCGTATCCAGAGTCATAAGCCCCTGAGAAGCACACAAACCGGAGGTGTAGCTTCTTACCGAGGGTACCCATGTTGTTTGTTAAGAAATGTGTCTGCTGTATATGTTCGCAGCAACAGCACCTCAGCAGAGCCTTGGGAGCCGCCACCCACAAGCACTTGGCTCCCACAGTGCAGTAGGCACAGACCAAGCAGCTTTATACAGCCCCTACCCAACTACAGTCTGGGAGTCAGAGATCTTCCTGTGAGCCTTCAGGGGGTCACCTGACTGACCCCTTGCCTTTGAAAACATGGTGGCTCTGTGCAGCCCAACTTTGTGAAAAAGTTGGAAGCATAATTGTCACTGTCCTTTCATAGGAGGTTTCTGCCCTGTATGACAAGGGAAGCAGCATACCTAGTCAATCTGTGAAGGGCTCTCTCCTCTTACCTGTTGAATGGAAGAGGAGGAAACCAGGGGGAAATACATCTGAGGATTACAACCCAAGTTGTGGAGGATTCTGTGTATGAACTGCTGAAATGAAATTTTAATTTGCTCTGTCAGCTTTCCCTTAAAGCACAATAAAATGTTTTGTTTGTGGAGACAGCAGGAGGCAGGAGGCATTTGTGCTGCAGGCTGGAAGCCTGGTGCTAAAGCTCAGAAAAGTCTGTCTGTTGTCACAGAGCTGCACACTGGCATGAGAGAATGGCTGGTGCAAAGGCCGAAGTTGTCCAGACCTGGGGGTGTGGCTTCGTCTCCACTTTGGCAGTAAAGGAAGGTGCAACCAGGGAAACAAGCATTCTCTGGGCATCTCTGGGCTTCCCACACTGAAAGGCTGTTAGAGCCACTCCCACTGCCTTATCTCTGAGGTCCCAAGTACTGTGAATATGATGGACTGACAGAAACAAGGGATGGAAGGCAGGTATGCTGCATGAACATCTATGTCACAGGAATGTGCACGCCACCTCTCCACGCTGACTCTATTGGAAATGCAATATCACCGGACAAAGTGACCCATCACTCTGGTGGAGATGAAACTGAGATGGGTCACTCTTGCACTGCCAGGTGGAGACCACACTGGTCCCAATCTCACCAGACCAGGTGACCCTGCACAGCAGAACTGAAACAGGTGCTGGGAGCAAATCAAGGACTCAGTCGCTCCGGCTGGGGACCAGGCAGTGTGCTCCATTCTGGGCAAAACTCTTGGGAACAAGCTGGGTGCCACTATAGGTGCTAGGGTAGTAAATACAACTACGAAGTTGTGCCTAGAGAATGTGAAGCCATTTTGAAACAGACTCCAAATTCAGGAATAGTGATGGCTAATCTCTGCATTCACTGACTCCCCTAAGGACCTTGGGAACCCTTCTCGGTAGAAATCTGGTATCTACTAGAAACCATGAACAGATGCATTTTGCCTACAGGTGGCTCAAGGGTGCAGACAAGGCAGGAGCTACCCCCAGCCCCTGGTGCTATCAGACTGTGTGTTCACCTCCAGGTCACCAAGGAGACTTGGCCTGCTCCATGTTTCTGTCTAGGAGAAATGACATCGACCTCTGCCCGTGCTGCTCAGGGAGCTTCTGGAACTTGGTACTGCCACCTCTCCTCCATAGAAGGTCTTCTGAGCCCGGGCTAAGAGTGTCTAACAGAACAACACACAAGATCCAGAGGTGGGGCAGGACTCATTCCCAGAGAAGACAGAGGTAAAGAGTTCAGGCGATAGATGACTTTGTGCATTTTTTTACTTCTCAGTCACAGAAGACAAAAGACAGGCACCGGTAAGCCTCCTTCTTTTCCTCCTCTTCCTCAAAAGGTCTGTAGCCTAAAGGGCATGGCCAAGGACATCAACACCAGGATTTACAGGTAGGCCCGACATTCTCCCCGAACCCACCTTGCCTCTGGCTGTCAGGACCTGAGGTTTGGGGGATCCCTGATTCAGGACCACATAGAGAAGGTGTCAGCTTTGATCTGTGCGTGAGAGCCTGCAGCATGGCCCGCTTACACAGAGCACGTGTGGCAGGTCACCAACATGTGGCAATCCTCCAACACTGTGTTAGTCCTGGTAGACCAGAGGAAAAAATCCATAGAAACGCTCATGTGCATAAGAAAGAGTTTTACATACAAGAGCAACTGTACATTGAAAAAACATCCCAGCCCAGATCAAGTCCTTAAGTCCGACGTTAGCCCCTATGTCCGACAGCAATCTGAGTCCTCTTCAGACTCACAAACCATAAGCAATGATGCTGAATGCAGGAAGCTCACAGGCCGGTGAGGGCAAAGTCAGTGGTGGTAGAAGCATTTCAGCGCTGGCAGAAGTCTCTCTGTGGCTTCTCCGGTTTCAGAGGTCTGATTGCATCCAATGTGGCTTGTCCAGGCACTAAGGTAGTTTCAAATGTGTCTTCTCCTCAGGGATGTCTTCACTGGGAGTGAGTCTTGTGCCTTGTCAGTAGAGCCTTGTCTCCAAGGAACTGAGTGAGTCTCTCACCTCCAAGAGGGAAATATGGTCCAATTTCCCCAGGATTCTCAGGAGAAAGCCATGCCCACACAGAGGTCTCATTGGCTATCTCCAGATAGACAGGCGAGGCTCCACCCCTACACTCTGAATCCTCAAATTGACACCAGATTAGGTGACTGCCACAACCACCTTCACACACCACTGTCCTGTGTCCTGCCTGTCAACCCACTGACAGAACGTACAGACTCAACTGTCTGGTATTGAGCTCTTGTAATACCTGGTTGACAACAGTGGGCTTCATCTGGCTTATCCTGTTACCTTCCCCAACCCTCCTCTGTAAGAGGGTAAAAAATTGAGGGCGGGGGTGGTCAGGGGAAAACAGCAGACACCACACACCCAAATGAGCAAGTGCTGTTTCTCGGTAAAATGCTATCACTAAAATTATAGGAGTTACATGATAAATTCGTCCCTAGATTAAATTTTTCCCTGTGATAATTAAAAATCATAGCTTAGGTTGAATGTCATAGAGAAATTGTTAGGTTTTTGTTTTTTGGTTTTTTTTGGGGGGGAGGACATCACTGCCCTCAGGTGGTGGGAGTAGGAGGCCCAGCCTTTGCTCTGTGGAGCTGGAATCGAACCTCCATCCCAGTGGGCCGCAGTCCCACACACAACCACTCCACCAACAGGGCTTAGCCCGAAATTGTTAGGTTTTAAAAAGGAAATTTTTTAAGTGTGCTTGATACAAATGATGTATGGAAAGTTGATACAAATTATGTATGGAAATTATTAGAGCTGTAAAGAGCCACCAATAAAATCATTTTTTAAAAAGCCAAGGATGTTATCGAAGAATACTTTAAATGCAAAAAATGAGCAAATAAAACTTTGCTAATTGTTAAAAAAAAAAAAAGAAGAAGAAGACCATTTTGGGGCTAAACCCCAGTGGCATGGTGGGTGAGTGCAGGACTGCAGCCCACGGGCTTGGCAGTTCAAATCCTGCAGCGGCTCTCCAGGAGCAAGGCTAGGTGGCTCCCATGACCACCAGAGGGCAGTGATGCCCCCCCCCCAAAAAAAATAAATAAAAATAATTTCTAAAATGTAATTTTTCCTCCGGTGTGTGATCTTTATTTTATAAAAAGTTTAAAATATATTCAAAAATTTTATTTACACGTTTATCTTTGGATGGAACAATCACTTTTTCATAACTCATTTTTATCTTCTCTTGCATGCTTCATTACATGTTTTTCAATATTACTGACTCACTGCCATCAAGCCGATTCTGGCTCATAAAGTTACAGTCTCCGAAACTTACACGGCCAGTTCTACCCTGCCCTATAGGGGCCTCTGAATTTTTTCAATATAGAAACCTTTTATATCACCCATGTACAACAACTTCAGTCACGAGAAAACCCTTGTGTTTCTATGAGACACTGAATCAGCTTAACACTTAAGATGAAAATAAAATTTTCGGTTTGCTGCACAATAGAATTGCTCATTCAACAAGAAAGCAATGGTATGAACAATTACATTTGAATACTTACACTTTCTTTTAACAAAGTGCTTATAGAAAGATCAGGGCATCTCTTAGAGAAATTAATTTCCACTTCCCCACAAATTTTCAACCTTAACAGCCCACAGTTAAAACCATGGGGCTGCGAGCTGCTTTAAACTGCTGGTTCCAAGTCCCTGCTAACCACAAAACCTGCATCTGTCCTACATCACCACCACCACCCCCACACACACACAAACCGACTTCAACAACCAAAAACGTATTCTCAATTTGTTTTAAATTTGCCACAGTTTGGAACATGCACATGCAGCCACTGGATGGTCAGGAGAGGATGGGCTTGAAAGACACAGTCCGCTGAATCCAAGCTGTAGAGCGGAGAGAGATCTCTAGCATCAGCTCAAGTGGGTGGACTAGCTATCCATCCCCTGGTGCCTGATGCTAATCCTACACTGCTCTTAAAAGCCTCAGCTCTGCCTGGACAGCACAGCACCCTTCACTGGGAAGTCACCCAGACACAGCAGGTGACAAGCACCTAAAAAAAAAATGGCAATTTTACATTTTATTTCTTTAACTTTTTATTCTGAATTAGAAAAACCTGAGAATATTTGCCAGATTTTTCTTCTCTTTTTAATCATTGGCCAAAAAGATACTAAATTTGTCATTTTAACAGTTCGTCAGTGATGTTTAACAGTTAACAGTGACTGTCTACAATTTTTTTTTCCTCCCCAGCCTTCAAGCTTCCAATCTCCCTTCCCTTAGCCACTCACAGCCTTCAATGTCCACTCCTCCTATTGGTATGGGGGGGGGGGGGTTCTTTTTTTTGTTTGTTTGTTCTATAATCATGATCTCATATAGTGTTTGTCTTCATAAAACTGACTAACTTTGCCTCGTGCTCCACTGTGTGGATGTGTCAGAAGGCATTTTAGTCGCTTGTCTTTTTGCCATTGGATAACCCTATAACACACACTCTGCAATACACACGGGTGTGCATCTACGTGTTTTGAGTTTTGCTCCGTGCTTCTTGGGGGTGTGGGTAGGGTGGTGTCAAACAGCAAGAAGAGAGGCAGCAGAATCCCAAGGCGCCGTCCTGATGGATTTTCTGCAACAGTGGTTCTCGACCTTCCTAACACCGCAACCCTTTCGGACAGTTCCTCGTGTTGTGGTGACCCCCTCAACCATAAAATTATTTTCATTGATACTTCATAACTGTCTTTTTGCTACGGTTATGAATCGGG
>PVJH01048917.1:0-10566 GCA_004026705.1 Nesogale talazaci
GAAGGGGAGGAGGGTGCAGAATGTCTGGGGAGGAGGGGGAGGCAGTTAACCAAGTGCAATGTAGCCAAGAGGAATTAGAAAGTCAAATGAAGGTCAAACATGATAATGGGACAAGAATAAAATAAAAGGAAATAGAGGAAAGAACAAGGCAAAAGACATTCATAGAGGTATAAATATAGGCATGTACATATGTAATATATTAATATATAACGATAGGGAAATAGGCTTATGTGCATGTATTGATATGTTAAGTATCGAGGAAGCAAACGGAACTCTACTCAAGCCCTCCCTCAACTAATAACCTGTCATTCTGTGATGCTCACCTTTCCTACACAATCACTGAAGACAAAATGGGTGCATTACCAAATGTAGTAAAGAAAGATGATGGTGCCCAGCTATTAAAAGATACAGTAGCTGGGGTCTTAAAAGCTTGAAGTTAAACATCTAGCATGGAAGCAACAAAGCCCACATGGAAGAAGCACACCAGTCTGTGCAGTAACAAGGAGCTGACAGGATCAGGTATGAAGCATCAGAAGACCCAGAACAAACAAGCATACTAATGTGAACAAGTGGGGTTGGAGTGGAGACCCAAAGTCCATCTGTAGACAACTGCATATTTCCTCACAGAATGGTCCCAAGCAGGGACAAGTCAGCCAGGGTGTAGTACAGCACCAACTGTGTTAGTCTGGGTACATTAGAGAAACAAACACACAGAAACTCATATGCATAAGAGAGGGTTTTATATAAAGGGTAAGTGACCCTCAAGAAAACATCCCAACCCATGCTGCCCGAGCCCACAAGTCCAACATTAGCCCACATGTCCGACACCAAGCCACAAAGTCCGCCTCCATTTCACAAAAACACAGTAATGCTCACAGCAGGAGGAAAGCCAAATCAGTGAACCTGCAATCATTTCAGTGGCAGGGTATCCACATGGCTGTCCCAGCCCCCAGGGCTGCATCAGGGTTGGTCCATGTGGCCTTTCCTCAGGGATGTGAAGCTTGCCAGCTGAAGCAGGAAACTGGTTAAGGCAGCTGCACCCTGGTCTGACCATGCCATCAGAAAGCAAGAGACCCAAGAATTAGAAAGGCGAGGCTCACCAAGCCATTTCTCTCTCCACCCTTCAATTAACCCCACATGCGTTTATCAGCCAGGTTGGCACAATAAATTTCATCTCACTGATAAAACATGCAACATTCCCCTAGTTATTTATTGTTTTCTCCTCCTCCCGGGCCCCCACTCCTCCCACTATCCTGACCCCAGTTCTGCCTTACAAACCTAGCTAGACTGGAGCATGTACACTACTACAGATAAGAGTTTTTGACACACAGAATCCAGGACAGATACTGTCCCCCTTCACCCCAGAGAAAGTAAATGGAGTAGAGATACCATGAGGGTAGGCCAGGGAAGGTGAGAGCAGAACGGGGAGAAAGGGGGAACTGATAGCAAAAATCGATGTGCAACAATGGTGTCCCGCCAAGGGGGATGAACAAGAGAAGTGTGTGTGAAGGGAGATAGCAGACTCTGCAAGATAGGAAAACAACAGTAATTTATAATTTATCAAAGGTTCAGGAGGGTGTGGGAGGAGAGGGAAAAAGATGAGCTGATATCAAGGGCTCAAGTAGAAAGAAAATGTCTTGAAAGTGATGATGGCAATATATGTACAAATATGCTTGACACAATGGATGGATGGATTGTTACAAGAGCTATAAGGCCCTGCAAGAAAATGACTCATAAAAACAGAAATAAAGTGTTATTCAAAGGTTTCTGGAACCTAGTTGGAGTGCCGTGGGAGAGTTCTGAAACTGTTTATTGATGTCTGCCTTGGGTGTGGAACTGGGAATAGTCGCCAAGGTACTAACAACTTAGAAATTCTTGTACAGTTGAGAAGTCTAGTCTTATCTCAAGATCCATAAAGAAGTGTGGGGGTCTTCTGAGTGAGAGGTGAGAGGAGAGGTTTGAGGCCACTCATCTGATCTCTGTGAGAAGGACGGAATAAATTATGAGGGAGGCACTGGGCAGAGAGGACTCGTTGTGGGATAAGTGCATGGAGATAAACTCTGGATGAAGTCTACAGTGAAGTTACAGGTTTCTCAAAGGAAGGAACATCGTACTTGAGCAATTGAACAAGGAAAAAGAAGCAGGTGGGGAGTTATGAACACAGAAGCCTAGACTTCGAGCCAAGAGAATGGGATAGTCACACAAGGGAGGAGGGTGAAAAGTTGGGGTGGGGGGAGGGGCAGGAAGGGGCCTGTCCTAAGAACTGATTTTTGAAGAAGATGAGACATTTTTGCCTTTCAGAGACCCACAAGACCAGTCTGAGGATCTTCTCTGAGTCTTACCAGGTCCTCATGTCCCAGCTTACAGCTCTGCTTGCCATTGTGTCTGTTCTCTCTGACACGGAGCGAGCTGGCCTCAGTCAATCTGGCCAGGCAAAGATTAGAGGACTGTTGGGTGGATTCTTTCCCTCTAGGCAAGGACTGGCGCTCCCTATGAAAGGTTCCTGAGAAACCTAGTGCCCAGGCTTAGCTGCCTCTTGCCGGGTGATAGATAGTTCCCCATTCTGCACATGCAGACTTCAGTCCCACTCCTCACAATCCGTTAACGACTAGAAAAGAGCCCCTTCCCATTCTGATGGACTGTGGCTCACACAACACCATGGTTATTTTTCAGACATTAAAGTCAGAGAACCTGACTTTGAGTCTTGGTCACACCTACTTAACCAGGTAGAGTATGTGACCTATCATAAGAAATATATCATTGTAACCTTATTCACAAAGGAGAAAGTAAGGTCCACAGAAGTCAAAAGATTGGCCAAACCATCTAGCAGGGGAGCAACAAAGAAGACATGGGAGAAGCACACCAGCCCGTGTGATCACGAGGTGTCCAAGGAATGAGATATCACAAGTTCAAAACACATAATCAACTTGATATGAAGGGGCGTGGATGTCGCAGAGACCCAAATCTACCCGCAAGATAATTGGGTAGTCCCTTTTAGGAAGGCTTCCTGGAATGAATGGTAAATTCAGGGTGCAGTATGGTACTGATGGACCACATAACGATCTCCTAGTTCATGAATGTTTCCTCCCCTTACTATTATGGTTTTTACTTTTCTTTACCTCATGAATCAAGTCAGATCTGCTATTATGCAGTACATGAAAGTCAAGATAGATAACCCTTCAGAAATAGTTACAGGGGTAAGGGTTCCCTGAGGGTATGGGAGAGATGGGGGAGGGAGGGAGAGGAGAGCTGACAGCAAGGATGATTGCATAATCTCACTTGATGGAATTGAACGGCAGAATTGAACATGAATGGATACTCTGGGCTGTGTAAGATATGTTCATAAAACAATTATATAAAAAAAATTGCCGGGCTGAGCCCCGGTGGCGTAGTGGTTGTGCGCGGGACTGCGGCCCACTGGGATGGAGGTTCGATTCCGGCTCCCAGGAGCAAAGGCTGGGCCTCCTACCCACCACCAGGGCAGTGATGCCTAAAAAAAAAAAAAAAAAAAAAATTGCCAAAGTCAGACAGGTAATTAAGTGACTGAGCTCAAATTTAAATCGTGCCAGGTCTGTATGATTCTGAGCCTGAGTTCTTTTGTATAATAGACAGTCATCCTTTGAATCAATAACTCACACTTCCCTCTATGGGGAATTTAAAAATGCAGGTTATTTTACATGAAGAATTTTGGAAAGCATTATGAAAGTTAAAATTAAAATGAAGATTAAAGTAATAAATATATTTGCAAAGGAACAACCCATTGTCATTGAGTTGATTCCAAACTGTTCAAAGACTACACTATAAAAATTTACATAATTTTATTTATTTATTTATTTAAATCATTTTATCGGAGGCTCATACAACTCTTATCATAATCCACACATATGTCCAATTTTGTTTCCCTCATCATTCTCCAAACACTTACTTTCCACTTGACCCTCTGGTATCCGCTCCTCATTTCCCCCTCTCTCCCCACTCCCCCCTTCCACATGACCCCTGATAATTTATAAATTATTATTATTTTGTCTTATCTTACACCATCTGACATCTCCCCTTACCCATTTCTCCTCTGTCCATTCCCCAGGGAGGCTAGAGGTAGATCCTTGCGTTGTGTTCTCCCTTTGTACGACACCTTCCCTCCCCCCTCATATTATCACCCCTCTCACTAACAGTCCTAAGAGGTTCTTTTGGCCTGGATTCCAGTGTGCATTTGGGGCGGGGGGGCATCACTGTCTTCTGGGGGTCATGGGAGCTACCCAGCCTTGCTCCCGGAGAGCTGCTGCTGGATTTGAACCCCCAAGCCAATGGGCCACAATCCCGCAGCCAACCACTGCACCACAGGGGCTCAGCCCACCAGTGTGCATTTTTAAAGGAGCAGAAAACTTCATCCTTCTCTCACAGTGTCCGCTGGGATTGAGCCACTGACCTTGCAGTTAGCTGTTGCAACCACTGGGGCTGCAAAGCAGTAAAGACAGCTTGCACGGATTACAATGACTGTAAAGAAAACCAAACTCATTGTCGGATGCCAGCTCATAGGGACCCTATAAGAACAGAGCAGAACCGGTCCTCTGGGGTTCAGAGGCCGTGACTCTTTATGGGAGTAAAAAGCTTCATTTTTCTCCTTGGGAGCAGCTGGTTGTTTTGGATTATTGATCTGTGGTTAGTAGCCCAATACATAACCACTATGCTCCCAGGGTTCCCCCAATCTACATTTAAAAACCCAGACCAAATTCACTGCCATCAAGCCAATGCTGATTCATAGTGACCCCTGTGGATTTCTGGGATTGTAACTGTTTAGAGTAGAAAGCTTAGTTTTTCTCCCCGTGGAGCTCCCGGTGGATTTGAACTACTCACTTTGCAGATTACAGCTCAACATGTAACCACAATACCCGCAGCGCTTCTTTAAACCATAACAATAAAATTTTTATTGTAAGAATTTTTGAGCTGAGCCCGGTGGTATAGTGGTTGTGTGTGGGACTGCGGCCCACAGGCCTAGCTGTTCAAATCCAGCAGCAGCTCTCCAGGAGCAAGGCTAGGCCTCCCACTCCCACCAGAGAGCAGTGATGCCCCCCCCAAAATAATTTTTGAGATCTCTACTGTGTTTATCCCTTTTTTATGCTATGGGAAAGGTTTTTTTTTTATTATTATTACTATACTCCTAGAAATAAATTCAACTGGGCATGATAAAGATTGTATCACTGTGTGTAGAATTTTGCAATTCTATGAATTAAGATAGTTTATTTGATTCCTCCCCCCACTAAAAAATACCCCAGAAAAACACCACCATAAACCCATTGCCATCAAACTCATTCCAACGCATAGCAACCTGATTGGACCAAGTAGAACTGCTCCCTGTAACAGAAGCACACAATCGGGTCTTTCTGGTGCAGAGTAGCTGGTCTGTTTGACTGGAGCCCAACACGACACTACTTGGGTGACTCCATTGGTTTCTTAGTTTGCAGAAGAGTTAACTGTTTTACAATGATGAACTATTGGAAATTGTACCTTACTGTGAACTTGAAAAAGTATCCTTCGAAATGGCCATCAATGCAATGACCACTTGAATATAGTGTTCCTGATATTGTTCACCATTTCCTAAATGTATCTGGCACGTTCCCTCATGAATCTCACTGCCATCGAGTCAATGCTGCTTCATAGTCTCCCCTGTGGGTTTGCCAGGCTGTAACTGCTTAAGGGAGTAAAAAGTCCAGTTGGTGTCTCCTGCGCGGCTGCGGGAGATTTCAGACGGCCACCCATGTGACTCACAGCCGAACTCGGAGCCACCAAGCCACCAGGACTCCTTCCTTCCTTGACAGGACAACAGATTTTATGATCCTGATGATGGATCTTGCAGAATACTAGAGCAGTCACATGAAGCCAAGGGTGTACTCAAGACGGTCGATTCCTACAGTAAAATATAGTATTACAGCTGGGCTATTTGTAGATATATGGATGACAGGGGTGGGAGCTCCTTAAGTGGTTCAAAGGCTAATGCTTCTCTTAATCGTTCTCATAGGCACAGTAGAATTTATCTTGAAAGGCAGATGCTAGAAGTGTCAGTTCCCCGAGGCCTGAAATCTAAACATATGGAAGTCCTCATTTCCCAAAGCCCACACTGACTTGTGACCCTGGGCCTAAAGACCCACCCTGGAGTGAAACCTAAGAGATGCTCCCCTACATATCATTCTACAGAAGACACAGCACCCACCTTCCCCCCTCTCTTGGCGATTCCCTGTTTGCTGCACTCAGCGCTGACTGTCCACTCATGTTGGCTTCCTTTGTAAAGAGGCTGAAAATTCTGTATGTGTCAGAACTCCATCTGCAGTATCCCATGAGCTATTAATTATGTGAAGGACTTATTTTATGATTCTGAGACATCTACATTTCCTAACAAAGATGCTGGGTAATGGAATTTTAAATGCCACTCACAGTTTGAGCATACCGTTTTCTCAAATGGGTCTTGGTGGTCAGATGCTGGGCTGAGTATTCTGCCTCAAAAAGACACTGAGCAATTCCATAGTAGGGACCTAGGCCACACAGCATCTATTCCGCCAGATCTCTTGGAGAGGTGTGATAGTTCACGCTAGCACCTAAAAGTCAGCAGAAGGAGGAAACACCTACCAACAGAGAAGAGGTCCCCAGAAAAGGCCAGAGGAGGGGCAGAGGGAGAATGGCTAAGGATCTGGAAGGGAGCAGAAAGGCCAGAGCCAGATGCCAGCCAGGTGAGGGCTGCAGGTGAACAGGGCAGAAGGCCGCAGGTCTGAGGGCCCCAGGGTGTGCCTCGGTTTTCATCGAGTAGGTCAGACCTGGTCCACCGTCAATTTTAAAAGATGACTCCAGCGGCAGGGGAGAAGTGGAAGTAGGAAGCCAGAGGGGAAACAAAGAGACCCAAGGCAGGCAAAGCAGGGCCTGGGAGAGAGAAGGCAATGCAGAGGTTTTCCTGGTCTTTGCGTCTCTCTTCACTGTGCCTCGGAACACGTGCCGACAGGTTTATAGCACAGTGTGTGGATGAAGTCATTCTACTGTCTGATTGTCGACAAGATGACACACATTGCTTTAACCGACTAGGGCTTGTTTGTTTTCCTTGAGAAATTTGGGGATTTACTCCCTCCGTTCTTGAAAACATGGTATCACTAGATGTTTGCATTCATTGAGCAAAATAAAAACGTAGAAGGCACACACATGTCAACAGACATGATTAAAGAGATCTGTATTTGGGGTTAATAGTTAAATATTGGTCGCGCCTTCTCTGTCCCCCGCATGCAGGACGGCTGCAACCACAATGCCAGTGAAGCTGGAGAGGAGAGAAGAAATCTCGATATGCGGCTGCGCCCAGAACCTTTCAGTAAATTGGGGTGGGGGCAATATTTATTTCTGGTTTATTTCTACCCGAGCCGGAACCTCCAGAATGGGTGAAGGGCCCGGTGGAAAGCTTTGGCGTTTCTGGATGGGGGTGGCATGCAGGGTGAGGCAGAAATAGCATCTGCGGTGGGAGAAGCAGCAGCAAGCCACCCTACCCCCAAGCTGGGCAGACAAAGGGTCCTTTGCGGGGTGACGGCCCTCGGGAGGCTCCTCCGAGGAGAAGATGGGCCCCGCACTGTCCTGTGGGTGCTTCCCAACTCCTGTATCGGCGGGCAGGTGGTTTCTTTTCTCCCCTGAGCCTGGGCGTAAACGGTGCCTTCCGACTCCACACGGTCCGCGCGGGACACACAGGTGTGGACAGGGCATCGGCTCTCGTTCTTCCACTCAGCCTGCTTATCGCGGCAAAGATCTGACAGAAATGCCCCCCCGGGACTGCCCTGCCCTCCCCCGCGTCCTCGGCCCGGCCAGGGTGACTTACCGTCCCTGCGGGCAGGAGCGCTGCGCGGCCCGCGCCGAGTCCTCAGCACCAAGGGCAGCTCCCAGCGCCCAGCGCGCCCCGAGCCGCCGCCCGCCAGGCCACCGCCCTCTGCGGGGAGCGGGAGGCCGAGTGGGCTGGCGGAGCCGGGCCTGGAGCGGGCTGAGCTCGGCCGGGAAGACTTGGGGACGGGTAGGCAAGGGTTAAGCTTCCGGAGAGGTCCGTGTCACGGCGGAGAACGAGGGAAGGGGAGGGGCCTGAGGTGGGGGGGTGGCGTCCGGAGCCAGTGGGCTGGGGGTGGGGTGCCGAATGGTGCCAGGGTTTGGGAGCTACCAAGGTGGGGTTGCTCCTGCCAGGCAGCGGGTAAATACACACACACACACACACACACACATATATACACACACACACACATGCATGCATACATACATACATATATAATCAGGGCAATGCTGACTCAGGGCGACCTTATAGGACAGAGTCGAACTGTCCCCTTGAGTTTCCTGGCAGGTAACTCTCGACCCCAGGAGCGACTGGTGGTTTGAAACCCAGAGGATTGCAGCTCAATCTTCACCACTACGCACCTCCCATTCCCATTCGCAGAGCAAGCTCCGCACGCAGAGCCACCGTCACCCACCCTCCCACGCGCACCCCCCACCCCCCTCTCCGCAAGGCTTGTTTCATCCTTCCACCTGACTCTCTCTGGAAGGGGTTCCACTGTCCTGTGGGGTCTCTGTGGGTGGAAATCAAGTTGACAGCAGTGAGCTGAGGCTGTACACCTGTGAGCGCTGAGGCGTTAGGGCCCCGACAGAGCGCGCAGTCTGGACAGAGAGTCTTCCAGAGAGAGCCAGGTGGAAGGATGAAACAAGCCTTGCGGGGTCAAGATTTACACGGGGTGGAAAGCCTCATTTTGCTCCTAACAAGGAGCTGCTGGTTTCGAACCTGAGGCCAGCAGCCTAGGTGTAGTGAGTGGTAAGATGCAATGGGTTGCACCTATTGAGCGGAAACTGGATTTAATTTTTTGATGCGGTGGAAGAACCGGTTGTTAAAATGGCGTTCGTCCTCAGGGTTCTCTCGCAGCTGCCCAACGTGAAAATCACAAATTTACATTCTTTACTCTTTTTTAAAGTCCATTTGCGAATGCGAATGCTCCTTCTGCCCCTCTCACTCACTGGATGCACTCATAGACTGCCCCCGGGGGTGGCCTCTGGGGAGCAACTGGTGGTTTCTAGCTACTGATCTTGTCAGCAGCCCAACTAGTAACAACTGTGCCAAAATTAGACTGAACTATGCTTGTGATATTTATTTGTTCATTTCATAAAACTTATACTTTTGATGAAATATTATTTTTGTTGCCTTGTGTTTGTCACATTGGCAAACAAGCATATAATACAAAGAGAAA
Source organism: Nesogale talazaci (assembly GCA_004026705.1). Lineage (NCBI taxonomy): Eukaryota > Metazoa > Chordata > Mammalia > Afrosoricida > Tenrecidae > Nesogale > Nesogale talazaci. The sequence continues at coordinate 9,240 of PVJH01048917.1, forward strand.
AAATGGCAGACAAGTAGTGACATGTGTTAATCTGGGTAGACTAGAGGAACAAATTTAGAGACACACATATGGATATAAGGAAAGGGTTTATATACAGAAGGAATGGAACACTGAGAAAGCATCCCAACGCAGTCCAGTTCAAAGTCATTAGTCTGATACTAGCCCATATGCCCGATACCAGTCTATGTCTCCTTCCGACTCATGAAGTCACAGGCCAGTGGGTGCAGAATCCCAGCACAGGCAGGGGTCTCCACATGGCTCCTCGCTTCCAGGGCTCAGGGTCCATCAACAGCATCCAGCAGTGGTAGAAGCAACTCAGCACTGACAGGGGTCTCTATGTGACTTCTCCAGCTTCAGAGATCTGGGCAAGGCTGTGTGGCTTCTCCTCTGGCTCCTCTAGCTTCTCAGATGCTGCCATCTTGTCTTGTCTGTGATTAATCATCTCTGAGACTAACTCCCAACAGCTGGGGAGATAGCTTCTCATCTCCACCAGGGAAAAATCGTGAGATTTCCCAGAAGTAATCAGGAGAAAGCCATGCCCACATGGAGACCTCATTGGCTACTCAATGGCTATCTCCAGATTAAACAGGCTAGACTCCAGCCCTACATCTCAATCATGAAATTAACATAAGCACGTGACCACCACACATGTCATTTGTTTCAACTTTCTGTTATGCCCCAAATTCTCACGAGGTGTTATGAGAGAGTTAGGGAATTTCTGACAGTGTTCAAAAAGCTAAAAATATTGTCATAAAAATTGCTATAAGTTCAGCAGAAGTGGAAAGGTTCAGAGGTAAATGAAATATGTTCAGAGAAGAGAAGTTGCCTGTTTCTAATGTATCAAACACAACGACTACTGCCTGATTGGTTCACCTCTAAAGAATGAGGTCTCTCTCCTACAGTGAAAAGAGGTTAAGGATAAATCACACAGCCCATGGTGCTCAGATAAAAGCAAAGAATATCGCATGTGAGGACACCAATCAAGAAACAGTATGAAAATATCTTAAATACGCTTTATTGTTTGTCAGGTGGTGTTTAATTTTTAAAAATGTTTTAAAACATTTTTATAACAATCTAGTTTTGTGTACCTCTGTTCTTATTTAAGTATTAACTGTATGAAATACCATATTTGTTGGACCATAAGATGCAAGTATTCTCCCCCAAAATGCAGGAAAAATGAGGGTGCATCTTATGGTCCAAAAGTGAGTACCCCAGAACACTTGTTTATGATGCCATGTGCCTGCTTACTGTCCACTGCTGCTTGCATACTGTGCATTATTGTGTGTTCGGGAGAAGTCCTGCCTCCTGGAGTCTCAATGTCAGTCAG
>PVJH01048918.1:0-10555 GCA_004026705.1 Nesogale talazaci
GAACTGCCCCTGTGAGTTTCTGAGACCTTAACTGTTTCCCGGAGCAGAAAGTCTCATCCTTCTCTCTCTCTCTGGAGGTGTGACTGGTGGTTTCGAGCTGATCTTGACGCTGGCAGTCCAAGAAAATTGAAGACACATGGAAACAATTAGTGCAGTGGACTCATGAGCCACGTGGACATCAATCTCTATGGCCATGAGATCTGAAGATTGAGATTGTGTGCAGCTACCACACTGCTCAAGAGGGGATCGATTTGGAGATTCCGAATAGAGTAAGGGTAAATGTGGGACAAATTTAAAAAAAAATTAGGCTTACTTGTCAGGCACAAACTGGTGAAATCCTAAGATTATGAGTCTTTGGTCACTCTTTTCAGAGTTGAACAAACTCATTCTGTGGATCAATATTACAGAGAGGTCAAAAAAGGGAACAATCACACCAGAGGGGTACATATGCTTTAGAATAAATAATCATTTCACATAAATCAGAATTTACCCATGAAAAAATTCCAAAAGGGTTAGAAAAGAAAGAGAAATGAAAAATAGGAATGCTAGGAAGTGAGATAAATGATATTATATTGTGGGGATTGCAATTAGTTACATGAAGTCAAATGCATGTGAGTTATTGAATGGAAAACTGAGCTACTCTGTAAAAACTTCACCCAATTTACAATGACAAGTTAAAAGCACAGCCTCAATAAATTTCTAAGATTAATAACCTCTGACCTCAGTGAAAGTAAGTCAGAGGTTAGCTATAAGATACAAATTTTAAATCTCCACATGTCTTAAATATATAAAACACTTTACCAAGTGAGTAGGTTAGAAAATGTAGAAATAAAAAAAAAGAACCAGAAGTGAATGGTAATTACTATATAGAAAACCTGTGGGATGCAATAAAAATGTTCTACGAGGAAATCTATCAAGAACATGAAAACTAATGAGATGAATGCTGATCTTAAGATATTAATAAAAAAGCACCAGGATATACAAAAAGAAAATACAATAAAAGTAAAATAAAAACAAAGATTCAACAGAAGCCATAGAGTAAAAAGTTTTTTTTTAAAAACAATGAACAATATATAAATTAATTACCATACTTTTTGGACCATGAGCTGCATCTGACCATAAGACATATCAAATTTTAGAGCAGGAAAACAAGAAAAAACTATTCTGAACCAAAAACTACCACCATACTAAAATGTTCTGGGGACCACACCTTCCCTGCACTTTTAGGGAAAAACTAGAGTGCATCTTATGGTCCAAAAAATATGGCATCAATAGGAATTTTTAAGAGAATGTGGGAGAACATAGAAACCCTTTTAAGGATTACAAAAGAAATAGAGATATGATAAAATAGAGGTTAAACTATATAAGATAATTCTATCAATAATTATGTGCCAGCAATTTCAAAACAAGTAAAAATAATAAAAGCTCAGAAACAAACAGATTACCAGAAGAAATGAAAGGATTCAATAGCGTTATAAAAAAAATTCACTGCTATGAGCTGATGCCGACCCATAGTGACTCTAAGGACAGGGTCAAATTGCCCAGGTGAGTTTCTGAGGCCGAAACTGTGGGAGCAGAAAGCCCCGTCTTTCTCTAGATGACCGACTGCTGGTTTTGAAATGTTGACCTTGTCCATCATAATCCAATACAAAATCGCTACATCACCTAAAAGCTTTATATTATTGTAATACTTGAAGCTCTGGTTAGTTATCTTCCTACAGAGAACATATGTATAGTTTTACAAGAAAGTTCTATGAAAAGTTTAAAAAATAGGTAATAAGCAGTGCAAACAATATTTCACACAAAAGAGAAACTAAGACACTATTTGTTCTACAAGTCCAGTAAAACCTTCTAAACAAAACAAAGAGCATCTTATGGGAAATAAAAATAATAGGCCCATTTCAAGTATATAGATGCAGTCATCTTTAAACAAAATACTAACAGTGTGAATCCAATGCTTTAGAAGAAGATAATACATTTCAATCAAGTTGGGTTTATGGCAAATGTACAAGGATGCTTTAATCTTAGGAAATTAATAAAAGCCACCACATTGATACACTGAAAGAGTAAAATTCCAGGCAATCATCTTATAAGCCTCAGAAAGAGTATTCATCACTAGGGCTGAGCCCCGGTGGTGTAGTGGTTGTGCGCGGGACTGCGGCCCACTGGGACGGAGGTTCAATTCCAACAGTGGGGCTGGGCCTCCTACTCCCACCACTGGAGATCAGTGATGCCCCCCCCCAAAAAAAAGAGTATTCATCACTAAGAAGGCACACAGTATGTAGAAGTGGGAGGGAGCTTCTTTATCCTGACAGAGTGCAAACATCATCCTAGAGGGCAATAGTAGAACTTGTTGTTAAGTGCCTTTTAGTGGTTTCGGACTCCTAGCAATGCTATCGACAAAATACCGTTTGGTTTAAAATGAGGAAAGGTGTGTGTCAGGGTTGTACCCTTTCACCCAACTTAAACAGTCTGTACGCTGAGCAAATGATCAGAGAAGTTGGACTGTCTGAGGAAAAACATAGCATTGGGATTGGACGTTGCTATCTTGTGATAAACATCCTGATATTAACAACCTGAGAGCTGCAAAGGACACAGTCTTGCTTGCTCAAAGCAAGGTGGCCTTGGAACATTTGCTGATGAAAATCACAGACTGCAGTCTTCAGAATGGAGTGCAACTCAGTGTAAAGAAGGTCAAAAGTGGGCTGAGCCCCGGTGGCATAGTGGTTGTGCGCAGGACTGCGGGCCACTGGGACGGAGGTTCAATTCCAGCAGTGGGGCTGGGCCTCCTACTCCCACCACCGGAGAACAGTGATTGCCCCCCCCCCCCAAAAAAAAAGAAGAAGAAGGTCAAAAGCTTCACAACCAACGGACAGCATCATGATAAATGGAGAGCCAACGGAGGCGGTCAAGAATATCATCTTGTAGGAACTGGAAACCTGGGGAATCCAGAACAGAGGAACCCCTCAGTACCGGTGGTGAGAGTGGTGGTACCGCAAGGGTGGAGGGAGGGTGGGGTAGAAAGGGGGAACTGATTAGAAGGAGCTACATATAGCCCCCTCCCTGGGGAATGGTCAACAGAGAAGTGGGTGAGGGGAGACATCGGTCAGTGGAAGACATGGAAAAATAATGATTTATAAATTATCAGGGGAGGGAGGGGAGAAGGGTGGGGGAGAGAGGGAGGAAATGTGGAGCTGATACCAGGGGCTCAAGCTGAATGAAAATGTTTTAAGAATGATGTGGGCAACAAATGTACAAATGAGTTTGACACAATGTTCTTTCCTGAGTTCTGGTGGTACAGTGGTATGAGTTGGGCTGTGATGGTGTGGTCAGCAGTTTGAAACCACCAGTAGCTCCTCAAGAGAAAGCTGATTTCGACTCCCATAGAGAGTTATAAACAGTCTCAGAAACTCACAGGGGGTCACTCTGGAATCAGCATGGACTCTACAGCAGTGAGTTTTTCCTGCTGTTGCTGTTCCCCAGAATTTGATGACTTGCATTCTATTGGTTTAAACCAATGTCTCCTGTAAATGCTCCCAAAGACTGGTGGGAAAGAATGAGTGTTATTATAATTAAGCTCGGGAGCAACTGTGTGTACTCTACTAAGAAAGACTTCATCTTAAGTACTTCGGACCTGGCTGAGCTCCGGTGGCATAGTGGTTGTGTGCGGGACTGTGGCCCACAGGGCTGATGGTTCAAATCCAGCAAAACGCTCCAGGAGCAAGGCTGGGCGTCCTACTCCCACTAGGGCAGGGATGCCACACACACACACAAAATACTTTGGACCAGCGACCAGGAGAGACCAGGCCCTGGAGAAGGATAGCATGCTTAGAAGAGGAGTGGGGCAGGGAAGGAGAGGACGGACCCAGTGGCTGCTGCAGTGGTGCAGGATGTCACTGTGCTTCCTTCTTTTGTGCGTGGGGTCTCTATGGGTCAGAACTAACTCCGTGGCACCTAACAACAACAACAACAACAACAACAACAACAACAAAGACACTTCGGTGAAAACAAGTTACGTAGAAATGTTGTTGACAGTGATAATCCATGCAATAATTCTGAAAAGCTTTTGCTGTATACCAGGCAGCACTTTAAACACGATTAACACAAACAAGTTTTGGGTAGTATAAATAACTCTATTTGAGTGGGAACCAATTTTCTGGCACCTCCACACACACATAGTCATTGGGTAGAAGCAGAGGGCCGTTCAAAGGAAAACCACATGCCTTTGTAATCCATCAACCACATTCCGGCCCTTTCCCACTTTTGCCTCCAATATCATTCTGGGTTTTCTTGCCCATGATGCCCAACAAAAGTGTCTCTTTATTCCTCTCTTTCGTTTAACCACGACGAATTAGAATCATGGAAATCTTGCCGGAAAAGCAGTGTTAGGCGGCGCAGGCATTGCAAGTCCTGTTGGTATAAGTTTTGCTTCTCACGCTTGAGTCTCACCACGAGTGTGACGTGACGGTGCCCCTTCTGTCACGTGCTGGAGTTGATTCTGCTATGTGGTTGGTGTCTTCAACCTCTGGGTTAAATAATAAGAGCTAATTGCATATTTCTGGGCTACTATGCCATTAGATTAGGGTTTAAAAATACTGTATAAGGGCTGAGCCCCAGTGGCGTAGTGGTTGTGCGCGGGACTGCGGCCCACTGGGATGGAGGTTCAATTCCAGCAGTGGGGCTGGACCTTCTACTCCCACCACCGGAGAGCAGTGATGCCCCGCCCCCCCCCCAATACTGTATAGAGAGCTGAGCCCTGGAGGCACAGTGTGGGACTGTGGCCCACAGGGTTGACAGTTTAAATCCAGCAGCTGCTCTTCAGGAGCAAGGCTGAGCTTCCTACTCCCACCAGGGTAGTGATGCAGTTGGAGGGGGCGGGGAGGGCGGGGAGAAGCCAAAAGAAAGAAACAGACCGCAGATCCTTGCCCTCAGGAGCAGTCATTACAGCTTAAAAAATACTGTATAGAATATTGGAATTAGCAAATGCCTTTATAATGAATGCTCCTTTCATCCCACCAAAGTAAAAGCACAGCATGTAGGTTATTAGGGAAGAAATGCAACAGTTTTTCTTTTTGAGAAATGAGCAATTTCCTACTCTTTTTATTGGCCCCCTTCCCTCATACCCCACCCTCCACCCCTGCAAAAAAGTCCTATTTCTAGTTGAAAAAAAACCCAACAGTGCTCAATTATCACATATTCATACTTAAAATTAAATAACTAAATTATAGGATATTATCTACATTCCCACATATAAATTTAGTGCTTTTATTTAAGCTTCAAATGCTGCAAAATCAGGAATGATAAATAATATTCTTATAACTTAATTACCTAATTATCCTCTTTTAAGTTTTCTTCCAGGAATCTTGTCCGTGTACTATTGTAGGGATGAATATTTACCATGGATAAAAATGAGTTGTCGGGCTGAGCCCCGGTGGCACAGTGGTTGTGACGCGGTACTGCGGCCCACTGGGTTGGAGGTTCAAATCCAGCAGCAAGGCTGGGCCTCCTACTCCCACCACCAGAGGGCAGTGATGCCCCCAAAACAAACAAAACAGAAACAAAAAAAGAGTTGTCAGTATCTATCGTATTTTTCAGACCATAAGATGCACCTGACCATCAGAGCACTCAGTTCTTAGAAAGGAAAACAAGAAAAAAAAATTCTGAACCAAGTAGTATCAGTATACTAAAATATTTATTAAAATAAAGCAAAATATGGTAATATTTAACAGTGTAAACTCAGCAGTCATGTTAAGAACTATCATCACTTTCATTAACAAATGAGGGGAGGCTTTGACTGTGCCAATCATGTGACCTGACTGACATTGAGACTACAGGAGGCGGGACTTCCCTGGAATACACAGCAATCCACAGCATGCAAACCACATTGGACAGTAAGCGGGCACTTGGGATCATAAATAAATGTTCTGGGATTCCACACCTTTGAACCGTAAGATGCATCCTCATTCCCCCCCACCCAATTTTTTTTTTTTCAGAAAAGTACATCTTGTGGTCTGATAAATACAGTAAGTATCCCTTTTCTATTTAGCAGGCTATTTTCAGAGTGAAATCACAGTTCGTTCACAATTTTTTACAGTCAGGTGAGATTTAAAAAAATAGTCCCTCATAAAACTCTTCTTGATGAAAGAGTACACACATTGGGCATTTAAATGTCAGACTATAGAGGGTCTTAAAAGAATATCTTAGTTTCAGAACTTACCATGTGCTTCAGTTTCTGGAACCAAGACGCTGAACATATTATGAAGATTTTGCTTTAAAGGAATAGCAGTTTTAGTAGCAAGGTCCCTATTATAAAACAGCTTAGAGAAGGCTTCCAGAGAAAATACGAGAAATCTGCTATGTATTTAGAAATTCTCTTTCCCAGATATGGAAGGGACATTATTTTCAGACCTGCAATATTTTGAAAGAGAAGCCGTTGGCCCATACTCACACAATTAGACCGTTTCAGATATTCTTACCCTGGTTGGCATACAGAATAACTTCTGTTCCAGGAAAGTCTGATCCTCCAATGAGAAACAAAACAAAACAAAAACCCTCTTTTGCCTTTTAACTTCTTTTTGTGTGTGTATCTTGATTCATCAGTTCAGATTCTTTTGAGAGAGAGAGAAATTAGAGCTGAAGAATTAGAATAAGCGTTTCTGGGAGACACATTCAGATTGACCTTGGGCAAGTCATCTAACCTCTCTGCATCTGGGTTTTGCCCAACCTCACGATACATTTAAATAAGTTGGATTGGGTCCCAGATTTGCTAGTCTCAAAGAAAAGGAAAATGTGTCCTTGGCTCTTGTGAAAGGTAGGTTTATTGTACCAATCTGGCCAATAAACACATGTGGGATTAATTGAAAGGCGGAGAAATAAATGGCTCAGCCAGCCTCACCTTTTTGGTCTCTTGCTCTTTGATGACCAGACTAGTGTGCAGCTGTGGTAGCTGGTTCTCTGCCTCAACTTGCAAACTACATTACCTGTGGGACACGACTCTGTCACTGTAGTTTGAGGTTCCTTCAAGACCTGCTTTGCCACACTACTGGAGCATGCATTGCTTGAGCTGGGGACTGCCGGACCCGTCATCTGGCTGACTGAATTACTCTACAGAGGACTCAACTGCCTTTACTTGCACCCAGTGACCCTCAAGACTTGAAGCCAGTGTACTACTAGCTGTCTCACGGAAGTGAGTTGCACTGAGCCATTTGTACTGCTCTATAGACTAATTAGCTATTTATTTCATATGTTGTATATATACCTATATAAATATATATAAAATTGTAAGCATCCTGGTTTTGTTTCTCTAGAGAACCCTGTCTGACATAGTTACAGAAGTAGAAGGGGGTGTATAATTTTGTGTGCTTTATTTTTAGTCATCGAAGACTAAAATTCTCAAAGATATAAAGTTAGGATGGTGCTATACTTTGTCAAGAATTTGATTAATGAATTAAGCAACCCTATTGCTTCTATGTAACTTCTTCTAAGAATCATAGGGACAAATTTGTCTCTATTTATGTGTCACTTGGTTATGGCTCTGTGTATTAACAGGTGTTAAAGTGTTTTGCACATGTTCATGAAGGTGTTATCATCTCTATGAAATGAATATTATTGCTTTCTTGAACACAGACTGACATACTGAAGCACAGGACATTTTAGAAACTGCATGAGATTACCAGCCATTAAAATTACTAGTCTAAGCTGACTCACTATATAGTGAGTGAAGGTCAACTAAGAATTTTTTTATATTCACCCAAACATATATATTTTTATTTCTCTATATTTATAAATGTGCATACAAATAAATTACTTTCATATTTCATATCAATGAGTAGCAAGGGTTTTAAAAAACAGACATAACACCTTTCAAGCCAGTACCTACTGCCATCAAGATTTTCCAAATCATAGTCAACTTTTATAAGTTTTTTGCAGCTGTAAATCTTTACTGGAGCCAAGAGCCTTATCTTTCCCAACTAAGACATTTTAAAAGACATTCACTTCCATTTTTTTCCTCTTAAATTTTCAAAACCATTTTATTGGGAGCTAATACAGATATGTCATTCTATAGCTCAAGAACATCAAGCAGTATTGTACAATTGCTACCACAGTCAGTTTCCAAACAGTGCTTTCCTTCCTGAACTCCTCGGCATCAGCTCCCTTTTGCCACCTACTCCCCACTCCCACCACTATAATAACCCTCAGAAGCCCTTATGCGACTTGCCACCCTATAGGTGCCTCAACCCTGAGTTCCATAGACTGAAAAAATATAAAATCTGTAACAAAGTTCAAGAGGGTGATCCTCAATGACATAACACATCTGAGATAAACCCCAAATGAACAGACCACCCCTCCCCCAAATAGAGAAAACGTTGAAAACCAGATCTGGCCTGACATGTATTGGTGCGGGGATAAAGTGGCAGGGTTGCATCCACTCAAGTCAGGTTTATCATTTTGATCTTCTGTTGTCATCTCTCCAGCACACTCTGTTTAGTAACCCCTTTCCTCCCATCCCTCTAGTATGGATAGAAGAAAACAACCGGAGGCTTATTTCCTATGTATATTCTGCAAATGTATCTTGGGCTCGTGGATGAACTCTGTCATTCATAACTTTCTGCAACGGATTCTTACTTTTTTTTAAAAAAGATTCTCACAATTTAGACTCTGACACTCTTCCCTCCTTTTCCAGTTATATGATTTATAAGCCATCGGTGACTGATTGTTATGCTTCTGTCATGTGGACTTAGCTGAAATCTCAATTAGATGGTGGCTTGTTTAGAGAGAAGTCTTCAAGACCCCCGATGCTATTTTCCCTTATAAGTAGGCACCATCTAATTTCTTCACCAATCTTGGCTATAGCACCCTTATCTTCTCTGTTCCCTTCCTGAGGGGAAGTATAGAGCAGGGCCATGATCTAAGAACTAATTGTTCTTAAATTAGAGCTAGGATTTAGTGCAAGCCCCAAACACATTCCTGGGTCTATGGAGAGTTTTTTAAAAATAATTTTATTGGGGGCTCCTACAATTCTTATCACAATCCATACATCCATCTATTATATGCAAAGCACATTTGTATATTTGTTGCCATCATCATTCTCAAAACATTTTCCTTTTACTTAAGCCCTTGGTATTAGCTCCTCCTTTTTCCACTCCCCCTGCTTCCCCTCCCTCATGAACCCTTGAAAATTTATAAAGTATTGTTATTTTGTCATATTGCACACTATCTGATGTCTCCCTTCCCCCACTTCCCTGTTGTCTGTACCCCAGGGAGGAGGTTATGAGATCCTTATATCAGATCCTTATAGCTGGCTTCCCCTTTCCACTCCACCTTCCCTCCACCCTCCAGGTATCGCCACTCTTTCCACTGGTCCTAAAAAAGTATTGTTTTTTAATCTGTCTTTGACTCCTTTTCAACACCTCTTAATTTATGGAAGAGAATCTTATCGATCATCTCGCTGAGGCATAATAATCTTTCTTTAATGTTGTCTTTCTTAGCCTCTAGTACTAATTCTTTAGGGGGGGGTACAAATTTTTAAAAATCATCTTGTTGGGGGCTCATCTATCACTTATCACAATCCATACATACACATATTGTTCCAAGCACCTTCCCATGCCTGCCGCCACCACCATTCTTAAACCATTTATTTTTCCACCAGAGACCTTGATATCAGCTATTCATATTTTCCTCTCCTGCCCCACTCCCCCACCCCCCACCAATCCTTGATATGTTATATTGTCATATCTGTTATGTAATATGTCATAACGTCATATATGTTATTATTGTCATATCTTACACTGCCCGATGTCTCCCCTCTCCCACTCCTCCGCTGTCCGTCCTCCAGATAGGAGGCTATGTGTAGACTCTTATAATTGGCTCCGCTTCTCTACCCCACCTTCCCTCCACCCTTCCTGTATCTCCACTCTCACTACTGGCCCTGAGGGGATCATCTGTCCTGGGTTCCCTGTGTTACCAGTTCCCTTCTGTACCAGTGTACCTCTTCCAGTCTAGCTGGATTTGTAAGGTAGAATTGAGATCATGATAGTTGGGGGCGGGGGTAGGGAAGCCTCTAAGAATGAGAGGGAAGTTGTATGTTTCACCATTACTTCTCTGCACCCTGACTGGTCCCTGTGACTTTTTTGTAAGGGGATGTCCAATTGTTGACAAATGGGCCTTGGGTCCCCACCCTGCACTCCCCCTCAATGATGTGATTCTTCTTTGATGCTTGATATCTGCTCCCTTCGACTTCTCGTGATCACACAGACTGGTGTGCTTCTTCCACGTGGGCTTTGCTGGCTGTATGCTAGCTGGCCACTTGTTCACCTTCAAACTTTTAAGACCCTAGATGCTTTATTATTTGGTAGTTAGACACCATCAGCTTTCTCCACCATGTTTGCCTCTGTACCCATTTGTCTTCCACGATCATATTGGGAGGGTGGGAACTCAGTGATAGGGTTTTTGTTCTTTGATGCCTGCTCTCATATTCCTTCCACACCTCATGATCGCATGAACTGGTGTGCTTCTTCCATAGTGGGCTTTGTTTCTCCTGAGCTAGATGGGCTCT